>PVJN01060217.1:0-11632 GCA_004026805.1 Lasiurus borealis
GGTCTATAAGTAATTTCAGTAATAAGAGCTCTCAAACTGTTTCTAATTCAAGCATCTAACAATTTTATCCCATCCACAATAAACAACAGTGCCATATATGCCTTTCCAGAAGCTATAAAACTAAAGTTGCATTAGTGGTATAGAGATAAGCATAGCTGTTTTTCAGAAACTATAAAACTATATTCCCACTGCTGAGAATTCTTAAAAAAAAAACACACACACACAAAAAAAAACTTTTACAGGAATAAAATGGAATCTACCCTAAGAAAAAATAGACACAATCAAAGTGTTGAAAATGTGTAGAAAGTAAAATGGGGGAATGCCAGAAACCAAACATTGTCTCACTATGAACAGGAGACCAGAAGGCTGGTCAACCTTAATTGCTCTGAAAGGTCAGAGCTAATCACTCACTGTTTAGTTGAAACATTGTTAGCTAAAGCAGCCTCTACCTGTTTGTTTCATATTAATTTCTGTTTTTGTTATTTCCTGTATAAAGGCTAGGGGTGTGTCTCAAAGCCTTAAAAGAAGGTAGAAAAAGGCCAGAGCAAGGGGTAGTCCTTTCCACTAGAGCAATGGTTCTCAACCTTCCTAATGCCGCCACCCTTTAACACAGCTCCTCATGTGGTGGTGACCCCCAACCATAAAATTATTTCCGTTGCTACTTCATAACTGTAATTTTGCTACTGTTATGAACTGTAATGTAAATATCTGATATGCAGGATGTATTTTTGTTGTTACAAATTGAACATAATTAAAGCATAGTGATTAATCACAAAAACAATATGTAATTATATATTGTGAAATACTTATTTCTAATTACAAATAAATGAAATTTTTTGTCTTAAATCATGGTGTAGCATGGGTAACGGTCTTCATATAACAACAGTAAACTACATTGCTACTCTTTGCTACACCAAGGAGCGGTCTGTTAGTTCCTAAGACCATGGGAAATATGTGTTTTCTGATGGCTTTAGGCGACCCCTGTGAAAGGGTCGTTCAACCCCCAAAGGGGTCGCAACCCACAGGTTGAGAATGCTACACTAGAGGAAGGCTCCCCCCTTAGCCCCCAATATCACCAAATTAATAATTTCTAGTCTCTCTCTTCGTTTGCGTGCAGCCTCCTTCAGAACTCAAATCCTGAACCAGGAACCCTGAACCACGTGGGACGTGGAAAGGGGCTCCCACATCTGGCGCCCAACAGGGGACACTGGAAGAGGTGCCCACATCTGGTGCCTGACTGTGGGACATCTGGAGGAGAAGGTATTATTCGCCTAAGAGCGAAGGAAGGAAAATTCACCAGAGAAATTTCACCTAGGAAAAGGTGAGGGGAATTCAACATATGCAAAGCCCACGGATTAACTGCACAGTCACGATCTGTATGTACGGTGGGAACATCTTTTGCAGTCAGGCTAATGGGGAAGAATTAGGTTATAAATATAAAGTAAACTTCATTATAGACTTTTGTTTTGCATGCTTAAATAATGTGGTTTCTTGTTCAAATTAAAATCTTAGTTTGCATTTGGAATCTGAAATCTGTAATAAGTGAAACTCCACTGCTGAAACCGCCTCTGGTGTGGAGAAATTCAAAGGTGGCAGGAGAGGGCAAGGCTCTCTGCTCTCTTGCAATGAGATCACTTAAGGTTTCGTTTAAAAATTATAAGAGAACTCGCAGGGAAATGCAAATCTTGGCCAAATTAGGTGCTAGTTATTACTTCGGAAAGTGAAAAAGAAAGAAAAAATTTAAGATCTGTCTCTATCTTTTAAGCAGGAAAAGAAATTCGGCGAAATCTGTTACTGATGCTTCCCCTGAAGTAAGCAGGATGTGGGAGAAGGGAGAGACACATGGCAATACAATATGAAAGCCCACTTTCCCAGTATGCTAATCTAAAGTCTCCTTTCTTGCCATGAAAAAGTTTTAAAAATTTAGAGATGTGTCTGGAATTTCTGTTCTCGTGAGGAGGGAAGCCCAGCTTAAAAAGAAATGCACGCAATTGTCCACCTTTTTGGACATATTAGACAGGGTTTTGAGCTGGAATCTCTCCGCAAAAGCTGCAGAAAAAGAAAAACCCAGAACTGGTCTTTATTTTTTAAGAAAGGTGGTATAAAGGAACCAAAAGGAAAAGATTTTGTGTTATTAATCAAAGTTTTCGGCTAAATGCAAATTAAATTGGGAGAAAATAAAATAAAATTTCTCTAATTAAGGAATTCAAAATATAATGTTTATTGGTCTAATAAAAAAGGATTAATTCTGTGATTCCCAAATGAAAATTTTAATATAAAAAGTTTAAAGATATAATTGACATCTTAAGATATTTATTAAAAGTATTGTAATCTTTAAATCATATATGAATATATATATTTGATGGTTTTTTCATGTTAAATTTCAAGGCTTTAACAGAGATGATTCTTGGAAAACTCCATGGGCCCAGAGTAATACAAGAAATCTGTTCTCTCTCCTTAAAGAAAATATTTTTAAATTTAAATGATCTAATATACTTGAAATTGCATGGAAAACTTTATCAAATAAGAATTAATAACGACATTTTAAATGTTGTAAAGTTTTTGGCCTCTAAGAAGGTCACAAGGTAGCACTCTAGTGAGAGGCATAAACACTCAGCCTCTGAGAGATCCAATCTCTAGGTGTCCTAGATGTCAGAGAGGTAACCATTGGGCCAGACAATGTAAATCAAAATTTCATAGAAATGGGCAGCCTCTAGATCAGCGGTTCTCAACCTATGGGTCGCGACCCTTTTGGGGTCAAACAATACTTTCACAGGGGTCGCCTAAGACCATTGGAAAACACAGATACGATTCATAACAGTTGCAAAATTACAGTTATGAAGTAGCAACAAAAATAATTTTATGGTTGGGGGTCACCACCACATGAGGAACTGTATTAAAGGGTGGAGACATTAGAAAGGTTGAGAACCACTGCTCTAGATCAACCACGGGGAAATGGCCAGAGGGGTGCCCCCCAGCCTCGTTATTCAGGATAAAAGTTAAATGGAAAGATCCCGAATCTGGTTTATGGAAGGGTCCCAATCCATTATTAACCTTTAGGAGACGGTATGCTTGTATATTTCCAGAAAATTTTTCCAAACCCATGTGGATTCCTGCTAGAAATATTAAACTGCAACAGGGATCCAAGAGAGAAACTAGGTAGACTAATAAGACTTTGCACCTGGAGCCACACCATGCAGCTGCAGACAATCAACTACCTCAGTCACAGAGAGCAGTGACTCCAAGCAATCCATTGAAGAAGAGGATCAGGAGGACAAGGGAACAACAAACAGCCTGAAGGCCACCTGGAGCATGGTAAAGAGGACGGTACAGACGCCTGAGAACGTCTTTCTTGCCATGCCAACAGTTACCAGCTGTACGGTAATATTACCTGGGGCACATGGGGAAGTATTTTTGACTTATGTTCCTGACCCTTCATGGATAAGAACCCTTAGGTGTGCTGATTCCCCTGCCTCTTGTAGTCCCTAAGAAGGGCAAAATTAAGTAATTAAATATTTCTTAAAATTCCAACATTAGAATTTAAAATGACAAAAAGCCCATAGCCACCTGTATTCTTGAGCTAGAGGCGGGGCAACATTTGTGATTTGTGAATCAGATATAAACATTTACTTAAATTTGCTTTGTCTTTTAAATGAAGATACCTACTTTAATTACTTAAATCAAGGTTTTCAGCTAAATAAAAAGCCAGTCTTTGTTATCAATTTGATGAAGTATTCTAATAAAGTAACTAAAACCTTGTCTTTACAGAAAGAAATTGATAGCCAGTTTGAAATTGAATTGCCATGGCCTAGAACAAAGAATATCCTTACATGATATTATTCAACAATGTCATTATAATTTTTTGACAAATATCCCAAACAAACTTACAGTCTAATTCTTTGAATATTTGGTAGCAATTTTAAAAATAACATGAAAGGAATTAAGGGCAGTAAGAAGGCACTTGAGCATTCTATATTGGCTTTTCTTGCTCTTTTTGCCAAGAGGGACCCTCCCACAGCTGTCACCTGAGCTTTCTGCTCATGCTGAGGTTGAAGCCTCGTGATGGCTGGTACCATGAATCTGTCTCTCACCCAGTGGTGTGAGCTGGGCCCTCCCTGGAGAAGAAACCTGGGTTCCCCAAGATATGTGATCAGTTCTGGGACCCTGCCAGCAGGCAAGGGGATCCCCCAAGGTAAGTACTGGGCATGGAGGCCACAAGGGCATCTGCTACCAAGGAGACGGAACTGAACCTCACATCAACCTGCTTGGCCCCGGAGGATGGCTGGTTAGCCAGTGACGGGTAAGATTCCTCAGAGGAGGAACAACCTAAGACAGGTACAGTCGCAGAGGGGCCATCAGGAGAAAACTTGGGGATCAACAGAGGTGAGGCACAGATTCTCAACCCCCCAACACTGCAGGGGCTTGAACCTTCGTCCCTTCTGAGGGAGGTCTCTGCCCCATGGCTGCTTCACTTCCTATGCCCAGCTCCATTCTGGATCCAGGTGACAAGACAGAGATTTGGCCCAGCTCAGTTCGGGACACAGATGACAGACAAAGATTTAGTGCAGCTCAGATCAGGACTTGGCTGACAGCTGCCCTATATTCTAAATCCAAATGAACACCAGGAAAGCTCAGGGCCTACTCAAGAATGCAAATAATCCTTTCCACTAATATTTACAGATAAAACTAAGATTGTTGTTAGAATATAAGTTTTCAAATTAATTTAAATTGGCTAATTGAAATAAGTGAATATTCAAGAAAATTTAACTGCACTGGAAAAAAGTTGTTCCTAAAGTATTAACTAAAATTTCTATTGGTAGTTCATTGCATGGTAAAATTACTTGACATTCAATAAACATAAAGCAGTCATATTTGCATTATAAAAATTTTCCAAAAGCCTCCTAATAATTAAATAAAAAAGGGGGGAGGATAGTACAGTAATATTATGTAAGGAAAAGTATCCTGTAAGCAAATTACATCTAGAAAAAAATTTTTTTTTAGTTAACAGCAAGACACCCATGAAAAACATACATAGTATTAAAATAAGCCAAAGGAAAATCATTTGGGCAAAAATAAAAAGGATCCAAAGTCAAATTTATAAAAAAAAATTCCTTTACTAACTTTTGGTCAAGAATGTTTGTATATTTTCAGAAAAACAGCTCCAAAACCATGTGAATTCCTACAACAGAAAATGCTCCAGCTATGAAGACAAGAGGAGAAATGGTCAAGAGATGGATGATGCTGATGACACCTTGCCATTCTAACAGTCAGCAGCTGTGCATCAATGCAGGTTGCCCAGGACCAAACCAGAGAGGGTCGGACCTGCATTGCACCATTTGTCCACCATCCAGAACTGAAATATCATTGCTAACATGTACACTCAAAAAACTGTTAGACACTGAAACTGGGACTCAAAGGACTATTGGCCCAGAAAGAAACTTACTACAGACTTATTCATTTCCCTCTTAGCATAGCCATCGTTGCTTGTCTTATTTTTTGTTCTTAATGTTTATTTCTAATCTGAGATGCAAGATTTTTTAGAGGAAAGAAAACGGGGGAGATGCCAGAAACCAAACATTGTCTCACTATGAACAGGAGACCAGAAGGCTGGTCAACCTTAATTTGCTCTGAAAGGTCAGAGCTAATCACTCACTGTTTAGTTGAAACACTGTTAGCTAAAGCAGCCTCTACCTGTTTGTTTCATTTTAATTTCTGTTTTGTTATTTCCTGCCTAAAGGCTAGGGGTGTGTTCCAAAGCCTTAATAAAAGGGAGAAAAAGGCCAGAGCAAGGGGTAGTCCTTTCCACTAGAGCAGTAGTTCTCAACCTTCCTAAGGCAGTGACCCTTGCATACAGTTCCTCATGTGGTGGTGACCCCCAACTATGAAATTTTGCTACTATTATACATCGTGATGTAAATATCTGCATTTTCCGATGGTCTTAGGTGACCCCTGTGAAAGGGTCATTCAACCCCCAAAGGGGTCGCGACCCACAGGTTGAGAACTGCTGCATTAGAGGAAGGTTCCTGCCTGGCCCCCAATATCGGCAAATTAATATTTTCTAGTCTCTCTTTTCATATGCATGCAGCCTCCTTCAGAACTCGAACCCTGAAGCACGCGGGACGTGGAAAGGGGCTCCCACAGGGGAACAGGATAGAATTACACCTATTAAAACATTTTTTGAACACTAGAAAGAATTAAGAGAGTTTGGTATGTTAAGGAACCAAGGGATCACAAACTATTTTTGGCTCTGATTATAATTATAAGTAACAAGCAAAAGCTAGTGGTTTCATGGGTAATATTTTCTCTTCAAAATTATCCCTGGCCTATGACTGCTTAATTTTTAAATTAAGAAGGAAAAATATAAATCTGTTTCCATATCATCTAGTCTTAAAATCTAAAAAGAAAATATAATTTGCCCTTCCCTTTGGGTGAAGCATTGCTGAATTTAACTTAGAAGGGCCATTAACTAAATTACCCATGGCTGAGATTGTGAAAGTAGAAATATTAATTTTTCCACGCTGAGAAAGCTTCTAAATCTAAAAACATGCACTTATGAAAAACATGATTCTACTTTGCTGATTTGAGGAATTTTGTGTTATGCTGTCTTTGTTTTGATTACATAAACCTCCAATATTTCAAATAAATATTGGAAGTAAAACAGCTAGTCTTGCCTCATTAAGTTTCTGAAACCAGGAACTGGTGGGCAAAGGCGAGGCAATTCCATTTTCATGAAGTATCTGTATATACTATAATAGCAAAACCTCAGTCTTCTTTCCTGTGCAGGGAAAACCCTAGTTCTTCTCTGTGTTTTTCTCTGTGTGTTTCCTTTGCTACTCACACATAACATTTCACTTCTGACACTTCTGGTCACCAAGTGCAATTCTCTGTAATACAGTGTGTCCTACCAATCAACTCAATTCTGACACTGTCTACCTAGAGACAACATCAGATTCTACAGGGTAAGGGCTCAGACCCACAAGACTGCTCCCACTGCTTCCACTTTGGAAACCTGTTGTAAGCCCAGGTTATCACCTGAGCTTCTGACCAACTGGCTATAGGTCAGAGGTTCCAATGACCCCTCCCTTCTCGCACCTTTTGGGTTCAATTAAGTTGCTAAAGCAGTTCCAGAATGCAGTAAAATGCCATGTTTACCATTTTATTAAAGAATATAATAAAGCACACAGATGAATATATAGATGGAAGAGCTATATAGGGCAAGGTATGTGGGTGGGATGGGGCTTGGAGCATCCATGCCTTATCCAGGCATGCCACATTCCTAGCACCTCCATGTGTTCACCAGCTCTCCAAACCTCATACTCTGGGAATTTTAGAGGCTTCATTGCGAAGGCATAATGGATTATTAACACTATTATCAGCCCTTCTCCTCTCTCAAGAGGAGGAGGAATAGGGCTGAAAATTCCAAGCTTCTCATCTAGGAGCCCACCAGAGTTGCCTCATTAGAACAAAAGACATTGCTATCACCCACGAAATTACCAAGGTTTCTTTTCAGGTGCTCTGTATCAGATCAAAGGGTGTGTGTGTGTGTGTGTGTGTGTGTGTGTTGGGTAGGGGCAGGGGGGGGCGAGATGAAGGTGTCCAAAACCAAACAGCATCAAAGATGCTCCTAGTGTTCTTATCACTTACGAAATTACAAGGGTTTTAGGACATCTATCCAAGGAACTGGGACCATCAAACATTTGGAGAGAGTTCAACCCAAGAACACCAAAATAGAAAGTATGAAGAGAACCTACAATTCTTAGAGAAAAGAGAGATGAGGTAGGGAAAAGCTGTAAACTGAAGTAGGAAGATGTCTGGCTTACGTGTGAAATAGCCTTAATAAAATAATTCTTATTGGACTCAGATTCCTGGGCCCAGAATTCCTAGGTGCTTATCTAGGAGTCACCACCTTTTAGTGAGTAACAGAGAACTACCCATACAATTGAGTTCAAAACTTTAAGTCAGGGAAGCAGTAAAGTCTAGAATGCTTCAAATCTAATTCCTGAATATCCCCTAGCCTATTTAATAAAGAGGGAATATGCTAATTGACTATCACTCCATCACAAAGATGGCTTGATAGGGAATCTTGACAAGATGCATTTCCCGTACTGGTGCTGGGCTAGGGGACCTCAGGCTGCTCCCCTGCCCAGCATCAGGCCAGGGGACCTCAGGCCACGTTCCCCACCCAGCAGAACTTGACAGGGGATCTCAGGCCATGTCCCCCACCTGGCAGGGCTTTACAGTGGCCCTCAAGGCTGACCCCCTGCCCCAGTATGGGCTGGGGACCTCAGGCTACACCTTTGTCCTGGTGCTGGGCCAGGGGACCTGAGGCTATGCCCCCTGCCCAGCACGGCTTGACAAGGGTAGGACTGGCCAGGTCTGGATCTAGCCCAAAGTAGGGAGCCAGCCGGGTCTGGGTCTCACACGATTTTGAGGTACATGTGGATGGGCAGGGACTTGACTCTGGGTCCCATGATGAGCCTCAGATCTGATAAGAGGAAGGTTTTCATATACATTTTACTCATATTCTTTTATCTCTGACTGTTCTATTATAGAGAAAGACAAATAGCAATACTAAATATTTCCTCTAATTAATCCTCTTTTAATGTGCACAAATTTCGTGCACTGGGTCACTAGTTTGATAATATAACAGTTCAACCTAATAACTGTTGAGATTAGAATGAAGATAGCTCATCAGAAATCCCATCATTTGGTCAGAATCCTCAATCTCCAACAGCAACTAAGAAATAGAATAGCTTTGTACAGACTGGGCTTAGAATGAAAATTGTAATCTATCAACTTAAATAGAGCATAAATATCACAACATTACAGCAGAAAAAGCTACCCTTCCCCCCACACTCCTACTCTGATACACATACCCAAATATTTATTTCCCATCTTCTTCAAAATGAGTGTGAAGGGAATGAATTTTGAGCAAATCAGGAAGGAAAAAAAGACCAATGTTTCTAAAGGAACTGTATACAACACAGAAGGGTATCAAGTTAATAGTGAAAAACAAGACAAAACTGACAAGCAGACTGGGTCCTAATATCACCCAGTCAGCACATTCTCTCCTTAAAAGAAACTCCAAATGAAAAGCCAAATTATAATCAAAAGGCAAGTACATTCCCAGGGCACCCTTCCCCGAATGACTCCAAGGTAAAATGATTTACTCTTACTTTCCTTGAACCCCTTCTTTCCACCTTCATGCTGATCAATGCCTTCATATTAAAAAGTCTTTGTTCAGCCTAGCTGGTTTGGTTCAGTGGATAGAGCGTCGGCCTGTGGACTGAAAGGTCCCAGGTTCAATTCTGGTCAAGGGCACATGCCCAGATTTCGGGCTGGATTCCCAGTAGGGGTGTGCAAGAGGCAGGCAATCAATGATTCTCTTTCATCATTGATGTTTCTAACTCTCTCCTCCCTTCCTCTCTGAAATCAATAAAAATACATTATTAAAAAAATAAAAATAAATTTAAAAAGTCTTTGTTCAGACTGGCTACAAAACAGTTATTACAGTTTTAGTTCTCTTTCATAAAATATTTTCAAGCCCCCTACTCCATCTCAACTCCCTGATTCAAATAACCTTGACTATATTTGGTTGTTAGGCCATCTCTTCCATACGCTACCTACTTATTGATTATAATTACTTTCATTCAGACACTAACCTTAGGTGAAATTCAGAGCATCACAGATCAATCTCCTAAATACTAATATAAATACTAGAGTAACTTCCTTTTAGAAAGCTTCATTAATAAGAATAAAATGATGAATAAATATAGAAGCACATTAGATTACCATCTTTGAGGGACTGGGGAACACCTTCTGCTGCAGTCAAGAGTGATGAAGATAACCACTAACTGTAACACCAACATCTGCATAGAATCACAAAACCAAAACCCAGAGCTCCTTTAAGAAATTGAGTAGAATTAGCCTGGCCTGTTGGCTAAGTTAGTTGGAGCATTGTCCTATACACCAAAAGGTTTCGAGTTTGATTCTTCTGTTTATCTCTCCCTCCCTCCTCCCACCCCACCTCAGGCAAAAAAAAAAGAAAATCAATGAAAACATATCCTTGGGTGAGGATTAAAAAAAATAATATAATAAATAAAATCTGTTAGTGTGAATAGCATAAAACACAAGACTTCCCTAGTTTATTTTGAAAGCACTCCAAATATATTCTACAACTTCCCCTATTGCACAAACAATCCTTATACTCAGGATGGTTAGATTTTCTTACAGCCAAGAGCCTCCTAGTGAAGTCGCTTCAAGGTAAAAAGACTCAGGCAAAATAAACATTTAACACAAATGGGAATTCTTTAAATGACTTTCCATCCAAAATGACTGTTTCATATAAATAAGGGGGGAACAAGTCCTAAGCTAGCTCTTTTTGTTAATAATCTTAATTGATACTGAGATTATTTCCCATTTAAAAAAAATTAAATGTGTAATATGTAACATGTACAAAAATTAAAAAATTAAACATGCATAAAAATCTGTAATTTTTTAAAAATTTTTTTTATTGTTTTCAGAAAGGAGTGGGGGAGAGAGATAAAAACATGAATGATGAGAATCATTGACTGGCTGCCTCCTGCTTGTCCCCTATTGGGAATTGAGCCCAGAACCCAGGCATGTGT
This sequence comes from Lasiurus borealis, assembly GCA_004026805.1. Lineage (NCBI taxonomy): Eukaryota > Metazoa > Chordata > Mammalia > Chiroptera > Vespertilionidae > Lasiurus > Lasiurus borealis. The sequence goes on from PVJN01060217.1 coordinate 10,629, forward strand.
CCTGACTGGGAATGGAACCATGATAACCTGGTTCTTGGGTTGATGCTCAACCTCTAAGCCAAGACAGCTGGACGAATCTGTAATTTTTTTTACAATAAAAATCTCACGTATAAACGTTTAAATTAAATTTTTGATGTTTTTTTTCAAAGGCATATCTAGGATTTTTAAAAAAATATGTTTTACTGATTTTTTACAGAGAGGAAGGGGGAGGGATAGAGAGAGTTAGAAACATTGATGAGAGAGAAACCTCAATCACCTGCCTACTGCACATCTCCCCTACTGGGGATGTCCCCACAAGCAAGGTACATGCCCTTGACCAGAATCAAACCTGGGACCCTTCAGTCCTACTCTCTATCCACTAAGCCAAACCAGTTAGGGCTAGGAATTTTTTTAAAGTCACCTATTCCTGAATTCAGCCATAACAAAGGAATAATCTAATTTAACAGCATTGACTCTTTCCATTGATTTTCACATCTTAAAAGTAAGACCAAATTGTCCACTGAGTAATTAGCAAAACTATAGTCTCTTTACCTGTTTACAAATGATAAGACAAAATAACTATATAACCCAGCACTTTAAAGTTTTTCATGTTAATGCTAGACATACTGCACTTTTTGAAAATGTGTTTTATAAATTCTGGTTGATTAAAAAGATCTTTAACTAAAGTACTTAAATGAAGCAAATTAAATATCTTGTTGACTGTTTTCTTCCACTAATGCCTAAGAGATTAAATATCCATTCATTTGAAGAAAAGGATGCCCCACTTATTGCATCTGGCAGACTCTTATGTTTTAAGTCTCAGCTATTACTCAAAACTCTTTCAGAGCCCATTCCTATTTATATACTCCTGATAGCACTTTACACTTCCACTAACATAACATTTGTATGCATTGTACTGTGACTGTTAGTCAGTGACTGGCATAAATAGGTGCTCAAATATTTACTGAATGAAGAGGAACTGTCAGAATAGTCTTCAAGTGATAGAGAAGTCAACCATTCAGATT
>PVJN01060218.1:0-11632 GCA_004026805.1 Lasiurus borealis
TCTCAACCTTCCTAAGGCCGTGACCCTTGCATACAGTTTCTCATGTGGTGGTGACCCCCAACCATGAAATGTTGCTACTGTGATGCATCGTGATGTAAATATCTGCATTTTCCGATGGTCTTTGGCGACCCCTGTGAAAAGGTCGTTCGACCCCCAAAGGGGTCGCGACCCACAGGTTGAGAACCGCTGCAGTAGGTGTCATTGTTAATATCTCCATTTCATAGGTGGGCAAACTGAGGCTCAGCAAAGGGAAGTGACTCGCGCAACTCATAACAGGCAAAGCCCAGATTCATGCCAGGGTCTGTCTGACTTCCAAGCCACCCAACAAAACTCTCCCTTTTCTACCCGGCAGACGTCTTTCTTAGGGCCCAGACTCACCACCTCCATGGAGCCCTCCCTGATTCCTCCAGGCAAGGTGATTCATACCCTCCTGTATGCCACCAAAACCCCCTCAGGCCCTTCTCAAATACCTCCCCAAGGCTTCCCAGAATGGGTGCACTCTGATCTAGGTCTAGAATAGGAACAGCTGAGAAGGAAGAAACATCGTTGGCCCAGATAGCGTGAATGGCATGGCAGAGGTATGGAAGGGGCTGGGGAGGGAGAGGTGGGCCAGGCCTGGAGGTTGGGCAGTGGAGGTGCAGGCAGGATCTGAGCTGGGCAGTGATGTGGGGCAGAGACTCCCATGATGCACCGTGCTGCTCTCTGAAATCGGCCAGTGTAGATGTGCACCTTGAATGCGTGCGTGTGTGTGTGTGTGTGTGAACAGAGACCACAGGGGCCCTCCGGCACCAGTTGCAAGTCCTATTTTTATCACTCTCTAGACACACAGCCGCCGAAGTACACTTGTTCTCAGGCATGTGGCGTGCACCCCGGAGGAACATGTCTGTGGTCTGACGAGGTCAAGGGCAGCGTCTTGAGCAGTCACAATGAGACCTGTCCTGGGGACAGTCCCAGGTCCAGTGCCCACAGCACAAGTTGCAGGGCACAGCGCAAAAGGCAAATGCCGGGCCCCTGGTTCAAAAGTGAAGAATTCCAGGATGGTTTCCGCAGAACATTCCACGGAGCCTGGGGCTCTTCTCAGCCAGGGAACCCTGTGCGATGGCACGGCTTGTATGCCCGGAAAGGGTCCCGCCTCCCCAGCCCTGGGCTGGAGGGGCCCCGGGCCTGAAAGCAACCCCCTGCCTGCCTTTCCTTCGTTGGTCTGTATGTCTTCGACTTGTGCAGGCTCCCTTTCTTCATGAGTCCACAATTAAAAAACAATAATCGTGACGTAATCCTTGCACAAAAGTCATACCTTGACGATTTTAGAAAAGCAAGAAGGCTGGGGGAAAGGTAATCCACCACCTCCCACCACACCTGCTTGTGGGCTGCAGCTCGCCGGAAGGGCCTGGGCCATTTAAAATGAAAGTCTGTTATCTCGACACCCAGGGAAAACCGCTAGCCTGGGGCCTGTTTCCTTCCCAGCCAGTTTTCCGCGGGCCCGGCCTTGGCCTGCAAGAGGCTCTCTTCCCTCTGTGGGCGGGGCCGTGCAGACACGTATGACGCACCCACTAACCCAGTGGTCGGCAAACTCATTAGTCATCAGAGCCAAATATCAATAGTACGACGATGGAAATCTCTTTGGAGAGCCAAAAACCGACCTCTGCGTGTGGGCCACAAAGTTTCAATAGCACTGGATGTGCGCGCCCGCACGTGGTGTTTTGTGGAAGAGCCACCCTCAAGGGGCCAAAGAGCCGCCTGTGGCTCTGGAGCTGTGGTTTGCCGACCACTGCACCAACCTCATCAAGACTATTAATAATCATTGCGTATCTGGGCCTGCAAAGCAGCAGAGTCCCATAGCGCTTTCTGTGAGGATGGCAATGTTTTATGTCCATTCTGCCCAATACTGTAGCCACCTGCAGGGATGAATACCCAGTACTTGGAGTGTGCCGACCCAGGACTGAATTTTCTTTCTTTTTAATTTTTTATTAATGTATTACATGTATACATATCTTCCCATTGCCCCCCTCCCCACTCCCATGCATACCCTCACCCCCCCCCCGTGTCTTGTGTCCATTGGTTATGCTTCTTTGCATGCTTACAAGTCCTTCGGTTGATCTCTTATCTACCCCACCTCTCCCTAACCTTCCCGATGTAATTTGACAGTTAGTTTGAAGCTTGCTGCCTCTGTATCTATCTTTTTGTTCATCAGTTTATAATGTTCTTTATTATCCATAAATGAGTGAGATCATGTGGTATTTTTCTTTCATTGACTGGCTTATTTCACTTAGCATGAGGCTCTCCAGTTCCATCCAGGTTGCTGCAAATGGTAAGAATTCCTTCTTTTTAATGGCAGCATAGAATTCCATTGTGTAGATGTACCATAGTTTTCTGATCCACTCATCTGCTGACGGACACCTAGGCTGTTTCCAAATTGTAGCTATTGTAAATTGTGCTGCTATGAACATAGGGGTGCATATATCCTTTCTGATGGGTGTTTCTTAGGATATATTCCTAGGAGTGGGATTACTGGGTCAAGTGGGAGTTCCATTTTTAGTTCTCCACAGTGGCTGCACCAGTCTGCACTCCCATCAGCAGTGCACGAGGGTTCCTTTTTCTCTGCATCCTCACCAACACTTGTCGTTTGTTGACTTGTTGATGCTTGCCATTCTGACAGGTGTGAGATGGTATTGTGTTGTCGTTTTGATTTGCATCTCTCGAATAATTAGTGAATTTGAGCATGTTTTCATGTGTCTCTTGGCCTTCCTTCTGTCTTCTTTCAAAAAGATTCTATTTAGGTCCGTTGCCCATTTTTTTGTTGGATCATTTATGTTCCTTTTATTAAGTTGTATAAATTGGCTGTAGATGTTGGAGATTAAAGCTTTATCAGTGATAACATTTGCAAATATGTTCTCCCATACAGTGGGCTTTCTTGTTGTTTTGTTGATGGTTTCTTTTGCTGTGCAAAAGCTTTTTATTTTGATGCAGTTCCATTTGTTTATTTTCTCTTTAGCTTCCATTGCCCTTGGAGCAGTATCAGTGAAGAAGCTCCTTCGGCATGTGTCTGAGATTGTGCTGCCTGTAGATTCCTCTCGTATTTTTATGGTTTCCCGTCTTACGTTTAAGTCCTGTATCCATTTGGAGTTTATTTTTGTGTATGGTGTAGGTTGGTGATCTAGTTTTATTTTTTACATGTATCTAGGACTGAATTTTCAGTCCTTTCATTTTAATTCATTTAATTGAAATAGCCATGAGGGGCTAATCACTACCGTGCTGGATCTGGAAAGGACACTTGTCCAACTGCTGACGCAGGTTACCTCTTGGGGTGAGATTATGGAGTTTCTCATTTGCCAACTCGACATGTTTAAAAAGTCTTCCATACAAGAATGGATGCCTTTAGCAATCAGAAGGAAGCTACTGACGATTTTACGCGTTTGACACAGTCAGTGTTTAGGGGGAGAAAATAACTTTAGACTTTTCAAAAGCGTATCGCTGGGGAGGGCGGACCCTGGCAGAATGGGGTCTGTTTTTATTTTTCCTATGAATGTACAGCAGAAAGCATGTGGCGTTCAGAATCAGAAGCTGCGGGTTTGTCTCCCACACTTACTGGCTGTGTGGCCACTTAACCACCCTGAACCTCCATTCCTCATCTGTGAGATGGGGGTACCAACGCCAGTGACCTCCCCAGGCTGCTGTGGGGAGCGGATCAGACAGTGCAGGTGGGAGCGCAGGGGCCCCGGGAGCGTGGTATCCTGAAGATGGTTTCTGGGGAAGGAAACCTCTTATCTCTTCAAAGGGAGGGACTCGCAGCTCTCTCGCTCCTCTCAGCCATTTCCTAGAAACCAGGAAGTGAGGGGGCATCTCCCAGCGTGTGTTCAGCAGATGTTATCAGGTGTTAGGCAGAAACTCGGCGGCTCTGTGGCCCAACAAGGCTGGGAATGGCTGTGTGGAGCATCGCTCAACAGGTGTTCGCTACAGAACTTTTAGAGCCTCTGATATCTAATGAACTAGGCTTCTCCCCCTGGGCGGGGGTGCCTCGGGGAGCCCACTTTGGGAAAAGCTGCTCTAGAGAGAGCTATGAAATCCAGCGCAGCTCCAGGCACCGTGGTAGCAGAGAATTACCTTCCCTGGGACCTGAGAAAGTCTTGAGACTTGAAAGAGAAATACTCTGGGTTCTAAATACAAAGAGGAAAAGTGCAAAATTGGAATTAGTAAACGAATAATTGTCCAGGAAGTAGAAATGGGGGCGACCCAACTCTTAAAGAGCCATGGCAACCGTCAACACTTGCATGGCTCCCACTGAGGCAGGCTCAGTGGAAGTGCTTCACGCACCTTTGACCATCTCCTCCTCAGAGCCCAGTAAGACCGATTGCTATGATTGAGCCCCTTTACAGACGAGGAAATTGAAGTCTAGAGACGTTCAACAACACGTGTGGCCTGCATCCGGGCCCGTGCGCCGCACCCAGCACAGCAGCTAATCGAGGTCATGAGTTCCTCCAGGTTTTCCTGGATCAGGGAGCATCCCTCGCCTCCCATAGGCCCCCTTCCTGGGAAGAAGGTGGTGCTTCCCGGAGCCTGGCCAATCAGAATCAGCTTTCTCCTGGGGAGGTGGACCAGTAAGCATGTGAGGAGCAAGAGAGGGGAGATTGGCACGCCACATGCATGGTCCCTCAACAGGCCCTGGATGTCTGGTGGTTGTCTCCTTCGCCGGAGCATAGTGTGGGAAACTGAGGCACTGAGAGGGGACGTGGTCAGGGCTGAGCGTGGAGAGCACCCCGAGAAGCCAGGCAACAGTCCCGTGGCTGCCCAGGCTCACAGCCAAGGGCTTCTCTCTCATTGTCCTTGATGGGGGCCCCACCCCCTGGGCCCCTCTTCCTGGGCCCCCCAGGTCTCCTGGGGTTCCTTCCCGCCTCGTGCAGGTTCTGTCTGATCCAGTGTCTTGTCCAGGGCCTACTGACCTGGGCGTTCTGCTGAAGTCCCCTGGAAGTCTCCTCTCAGGTGTCCTGCCTGTGATGAGGGACACGCACACAGACAGGCCTCTGCCCTTGTTCACGGTCCCCCACGCCGGCCTGGGAGAGGGCATTCCTCTGCCGAGTCACCTCTGAAACTGAGCGAGGGCCAGCATGAAGGCGGGCGCTTTCTCTGCATCACTGCCGACCCTCACAACCCAGGGCCAGCATTTCTGTCCCCGTTTTGCAGGAGAGGAAAGGGCAGCCCAGAGAAGCAAAGCCACGAGCCAGAGTCCACACAGCCTGAACGTGGCGGAGCTGGGGTTCGCACCCAGGCCCTGCCCACAGTCGGGGGGTGGTGGCGGAAGGGGGGAATGGTCACTGCTACATCTGACATCACTTCCCACATGCAAATCCAGAGATAAAATTATTAGAATGGCGGAGGGCCAGCCACCGGCTCCCAGCCTGCAGGGTGAGGTTTGGGGAAGACAGGGGCTTGTGACCCATCAGCCACAGGCCCGGGTGGGGACCCAGGTGTCTGTGAGGGTCCGCAAGTGTCCCAGTTCCAAGGAAGGGCGGCATACCCAACACTGAGGCAGGCGGGGGGACAGAACGCAAAAGGCCTGTTTCCTTCTCTGTGATCAGGGGCCCCGTGTTTTCATTTTGCACTGGGTGCTGCCACCTCGGTAGCAGGTCTTGACGGAGGATGGGGGAGAGCATGCAGGGCCCCCAAAGACGCGGTGCGGGTGGGAGAGGAGCCCAGACCAGAGCCCCCCACTGCGGCTTTTTTCCAAGTGAGTGAAGGAGTGTCAGTTCTTCGGTGTCCTGGGGTGTCTGGGACTTGGTCAGGAAGAGGAGACCCCGTTTGAGGACTTGGGGACAGGGAAGCCCCCCAGTGGCTGCCCTGAGCTCAGCAGTGCTGCCCGGGGCTGCCTTCGGCGTGCACCCGTCCATACTCCCCGGCAGCCCGTGCAGAGGGGCATTTGGCCACAGGTGAGAGGGGAGCCGAGCTTCTCTGCCTGCCCTGGGTGGTGGCCCGGGGCGGGCCCAGCTCAGCCCCTCACCCAGGGGTCCTGCCCCAGAGCAACGGGCCTGAGGGGGTGGTGGATGCTCTCCCTGTCCATGTGCACCACGGACCTGGGGAGGTGGATCACCTGACCTGGGCTTTTAGACCCACCGTGGCCCGTGAAAAGCTCACAGAGGTCTCTGCTGAGTGGGGGAGAGGGCCATAGCTCCGTCAGCCACAGCCTGGATTTGGAATCAAGCTGTGGTCAAGGGTGGGGCTCGGTCTGCGCCATTTGGGGGCTGAGACTAGAGCTGTGTCTGTCTTGTTCACAGCCGAGTACCCAGGGCTGAGCACCCAGATCTGACACATAGATGTGCTTGGTAAATGGTGCGGGAGCAAGAATAAGGGACACATCGGCCCAGAGAGCCGAGGCCGGGGCCCTGAGCTAGCTTACCGTCCAATTAGCCAGGCCTGAGCTCAAACCTGCGCTCGGCCACTCACTCCCTGCGGGATACCGTCCCTCTCCCTTCCCCTCAGTTTATTCGTCTGTACAAGGCGGGGAGGTGAGGAGGGCAATATTCACAGAACTTAGCCCCTGTGAAAGGCTCATGTGAGAGAACAGGTATGATTCTACTAAGACCCTGAACACCCCCCGTACCTTCAAAGGTACTCACTCTGGCTCTAAGATTTCAGGCGTCAACATTTTTAAAGTGTTTGTCTGCATTTTCCAAGGTCATTTCATTGTGCTCACATTACGTGTATCACACGGGCGTGTGTGTGTGTGTGTGTGTGTGTGTGTGTGTAGTTCAATTAGTGTTATTTATTAGCAGCATTGTCTTAAATAGACAATAAATGAAAGGAGGCGAGTCAGTGCCCCTCAAGCATTCACTGGGGTTCCAGTTTTCTAGAGGCCCTCACAGCATCTGGGCTCTGTGCCCTCCCGGCATGCACCCCTCCCCTGCACGCACCCCTCTCCCACACAGGCCTCTCCCCTGCATGCACTTCTCTCCACACATGCCTCTCCCTTGCATGCACCCCTCTCCCACACACACCTCTCCCCTGCACACACCCCTCTTCCACACATGCCTCTCCACTGCATACACCTCTCTCCCATACATGCCTCTCCCCTGCACACACCTCTCTCCCACACATGCCTCTTCCCTGCACGCCCCCCCCCCGCACCCCCAATGCATCCCACCTCCAGGCTAGACCAGCACCAGCAGAGAGGTTCTGGGTAGGAACCATGGGTGTGATGGGGCCTCTGCGTGCAGCTTAGCAGCCAAAGTCTGGTCCTGCCCTCCCCTTGTGCCCACCAACCCCCATGCTCACCCAGCCCTCCCCGCATGAGAGCGCACCCCCTCACACAGGATAACACACATCAGAGGCGACAGACAACCAACTTTTCAGGAACCCCTGCCTGTGGGGACCGAGTCACACCTGCTGGTGTGGTCTGAGGGAGGCCGCAGGCTGACACTGCTCTCCCTGCCCAGGCTGGTCCCCGCTTCTCTGCTCAGCAAGTCCCTCTTCTTCCCGGGGGTCCCCAGACCCTGTCCATGGGCCCCTGTCCTCTGGGCTGAAGTTGCTGGAGGAGACCCAGACCCGACAGGACCCTGGAGGCCCTGCCCCGGGAGGTTTCCTGTCTGGGAGAGGCCTCAGGTGGGGAAACTGAGGCCAGGGAGGCAGGGAAGGACGTGACCTGGCCCGGTGGGAGCGAGCAGCAGAGATGGCAGTGGGGAAGGCAGGCCTGGCCAGCCCTCGGTGGCTTCAGTCTCCTCACCCCTCACACGGGGGCTGGCAGGGGAGAGAGGATGCAAATAGGAGGGGTCCCCAGGGGCCTGGGTTAACCCCTTGAACTAATTTCTGGCCTCCTCTTCCTGTGGGGCCGGTTAAAAAATAGCTTCCCATCTGGGGAGGCGGGGCGCGGGGGGCAGGCTCCAGCTGGGTTGTCAGGTCCTCCCAGCCTAGCCTGGGTCTGAGACCTGCCCACTCCATCCCCCCAAAGACCAGGCTTGGCTGGCTGTGGTGAGGGGCCCGTCAGACAGAGTTCTTCTCCCTTTGACTCAGCGCTGAGTATGGCCATGGCTCTGCTCAAGCCGCTGAGAGCCCAGGAGGCGACCGCCTGAGTCCCTGCGCTCCCATTTCACAGACGGAGAAGATGAGGCACGTGGGGAGTCAGGACAGGGGACAGTTTTTAGGACAAAGCTCAGGCCTTGCTGACGCTGATGCTGTGTCCCCCGTGGGGAGCAGCTGTCATGGGGCAGGGTCGCTGCACCCCCAGATTTCAAGGCCCACAGCTCAGTAACCTCCATGGGCAGAATCAGGGGTCTGAGCAAGTGCAGCCCTGGGAGGGTGGGGGAGTCAGCCCAGCCTGTGGTGGGGGAGAGGAGGGGTCCCCAAAGCCCTGCTTCCCTGCTCCGTGACCTCAAGCCGCTAAGCTCTCAGACCCTCGGTGTCCCCAGCCACCAGCTGAGGCAGCTCCTTCGGAGGGTGACGGCGAGGACACTCTGGGAGGACAGGCCTGGTGCGAGGGCGCTGATGCGTCAGGAACAAGTGTGATGACTGCACAGGCCTGAGGTCACGAGCAGCCTCAGTCTGTGGTCCCCTCTGAGGCTGGAACCAAGTGTCTGAGACGGAAACCATGAGCCCGAGACCATAATGTGAACAAATGGCTGGATAAATGGATATTTTCAGCCAAGATGGAACCAGGGAGGCCTTGGGTGTAAATGGGGCTTTTCTTCAAAGGAGGCCCAGTAATTTCCGCGGTTTCCTGCCGGGCCCAGGAGGCCGAGGCTGCTGGTGGGAGCGGGGCTGCGGAGCCCACAGGCCGCACTGGGCGCCCGAGAACGTGTCCTGCGGGAGGCATCAGGGACGTGGCGGAGACATCCCTGGCAGGGGGCTCCCGCAGTGTCTCCAGGACCGGAGTCCAGAAACGCGCTAAAGGGCCCACCGTGAGGCAGCCCCACCGTGGGCCAGCGGTGTCGTGGGGGCCGGGGTGTCTCCCCACTTCTAGCCCCATCATGCCCCATCAGCACAGGCACGACCCCTGTCATCAGGAACAGGATTCATGACATGGGGAGATGCATCCTCTATGGTGCATTTCAAAAGCAGGTTCAAAAGCAGGTTCAAACAGCATATCCTCTATGATCCCAACATCATAAAGAAGGGAGGGGAGGAGGGAGCAAGAGAGGGAGGGAGGAAAGGAAGGGAGAGAAGAAATTAAATCTATACATGGCGTTAAGAACACCAGAAGGCTAAAAATCAAAATGTTAACAACTGTTCTGGGTGGCAGGACTATGGGTGGTTTTAATTTTCTTCTTCATAATTTTATTATTTTCCAATGTTTTCTTTAATGAATGTGTATTATTCTTATAATCGGAAAACAATGTGTTTTGTTTTAAGAGATGGGGGGGGCGTGTTAGAGATTGTTCTCCCCCTTTCATAGACTCTAAAACTGAGGCCCAGTGTGGGAAAGATGTCCATTCACTCACTCACTCACTCATTCATTCACTCATTCATTCACTCATTCACACACTCACTCACTCATTCATTCACTCATTCACTCACTCACTCACTCACTCACTCACTCATTCATTCACTCATTCACTCACTCACTCATTCATTCACTCATTCACTCACTCACTCATTCACTCATTCACTCACTCATTCACTCATTCACTCACTCACTCATTCATTCACTCACTCATTCACTCACTCATTCATTCATTCACTCACTCACTCATTCACTCATTCACTCACTCACTCATTCATTCACTCATTCACTCACTCATTCACTCACTCATTCATTCATTCACTCACTCACTCACTCATTCATTCACTCACTCACTCACTCATTGGTTTCTGGAAACGCCCCTAGAGCCAGGCTCAGTTCTACATTCTATGGCCAAAGACCTGAAAGTGACCCTTGTCTGTCCAGAGGGCGGTCACAGACCTACCCCATAACCACATGACCTGTGGGAGAAAAGGTCACAACAGCAAGTCCTTAAAACGCACTCCAACAAGGGGCCGAGGGGTCGGAGAGAGAGCGGGCCAAATCCTGCCGGGGGTGTCAGAGATGGTCTCACATCAGAGGGTCACGAGGACAGGGCTTCGGGGTGCAAGCGAGAGTCCTGCCACCAGAGACAGGGAGGCCACCCCTTGCTGAGCCCCGTGGGCCTTTGCAGAAGCTGCTGTGTGGAGGGGAGTGTGTCCGGAGAAAAAGCCAGACTGTCCTGTGAGCCAGGCTCTCCAAGGGTCTTGAACTGCCTGGCTCTGTCACTTCCTGGTTGTGTGACTGAGCAAGTCACCCACCTCCTGGGCCTTGGTTTCCTCATCTGGAAAATGGCCTAATGACCGCAATAGATTCCTACAAGTCCTGAGCCAGTAAATAACTGTAACGCACACAGACTGGTGTCTGGTGTGGACGAAGGGCTAGGCAGGTGTTTGCTTTCATTAATTACTTGTTATCATCTGCACGCAGACCCACAGGCATTCTGAAAGCCGAGAGGATTCTTAAGCTAGAAATTAGTGCTTATCTGTTCACTTATTTATTCCCACAGATATTTATTGATTGAGCTCCTAGAATGAACCCAAGCACTTTTTGAGGCACCGGGGATAAAGTTCCCAGACAAAATACAAGACACTTAGAAAATGCTTGAATTTAAGACAAATGATGAATATGCAGCATTTGGGACTATGGGATACCAAAAAAAGAAAAAAAAAAGTATTCATTGTTATCTGAAATTCAAATTTGGCTGGGTGTTCTGTATTTCAATTTGATACATCTGGCAACTCCAACCAGGAATGAAATACCAAATGGCAAAAAAACAAAAAAAACAAAAAACCCTGCCCTCCTTGAACGGGGGAAGGAGACAGCAATCCCTGCGTGGAGTGTCCCTCTCAGGCGGTGCCGAACGGGCTGACACAGCAGAAATTGGGGAAGGGGCATTTGCTTCCAGTTGCTGCTGTAACAAATCAGCAAGCTTAATACAACACAGTTCAACCTCGCAGCTGGGGGCTCAGAGCCCTGAGTGAGCCTCTCTGAGCTGAGAGGAGGGTGTTTGCAGGGCTGAGTTCTGCAGGTTCTGGGACAGCGGTTCTCAACCTGTGGGTCGCGACCCCTTTGGGGGTCAAACGATCCTTTCACAGGGGTCGCCTAAGACCATCGGAAAATGCAGATATTTACATCACGATGCATCACAGTAGCAAAATTTCATGGTTGGAGGTCACCACCACATGAGGAACTGTATGCAAGGGTCTCGGCCTTAGGAAGGTTGAGAACCACTGTTCTGGGAGAATCCGATCCTCGCCTTGTCCAGCTTCTGAAGGTTCCCCGCTTTCCTTGGTTGGTGGCCTCTTCCTCTGTCTCCACAGCCAGCAACCGTGGGTCAAGCCCTTCTCTCTCTGCTCTTCCATCTCACGTCTCCCTCCGTCTGCCTCCTCCCCCACTTATAAGAGCCCTCATGATCTCCTGGGGCCACCCCGATAATCCAGAGCCAGCTTCCATCTCCCATGCTGAGCCTTCATCTCACCTGCGAAGTCCCTTTGCCATGGAAGGTGGCTGTTCACTGGTTCCAGGGGTTGGAATGTGATGTCTTTGGGGCCATTATTCTGCCTCCCTCAGAAGCTCACGGAAGGCATCTCACAGGGGGTACAGGGACCTGAATGAGGTGGACAGTTGAGCCATGCAGACAGACTAATA
>PVJN01060219.1:0-11639 GCA_004026805.1 Lasiurus borealis
AGGGGGTGTTTGGACAAGCAGATCCCCAAACCCAATAAATGAGTCCTAATTGGCTTCATGATATTCCAATAGCATTCAAATTACTCTTTGTCAGTGACTGGTTAAGGGTGGGCAGAAGACCTAGTATCTGCCAATAAGATATGAAGGGAAGTCTGTAGATGCTTTTGAGAAAGATTTTGCTTTTCTAATAAAAGGGAAAGATGAAGCAGACACTATCATGCCCCCACCCCACACCTCTTTCTTCCTACCTTCAATAGAGATGTGTATGTAGCATGAGGGTCAGCATGAGAAAGCAAAAACATCCTTAGAATGGCGGAGAGGATGGTAAAGCCCAAGCTCGTGGTGGCCTGAGTGAGCGGCTGGATCCCCATCAGCAGCTGTCTACCTCCAGAATTCTAGTTAAGTAGACATTAAATGCTCTTACGGTTTAAGCTACTGTTAGCTAGTTGTGTCTCTTACTTCATTGGCACGGGCCATAACTATTAGAAACAGCCTTTAATCAGCCTTCCCAGCCATGGGATCTGCTCTTAAGCCTCCACCCCGCTTGCTTGTTAGCCCTCAAGCAGATGGAGTCCTCCACCCATCACACTACATACCCTCATCAGCCTGGCCAGTCCTCCTCCTCTTTCACTGACCATGCTCATTACCCCAAGATGCTCATCTAATTGACCACAGTGATCATTTGTTTTTTGTGTGTGTTTTAATATATTTTTATTGATTTTTAGAGATAGGGAAAGAGAGATTAAATCATCAATGATGAGAATTATTGATCAGCTCCCTCCTGCACGCCCCTAGTAGGGGTTGAGTCTTCAAATCAGGCATGTGCCCTGACCAGAAATTGAACCATGACCTATTGGTTAGTAGGTAGATGCTCAACCACTGAGGTATGCTGGCTGGGCCCCACCACTTGTTTATTTACTAATAACACTTATGGTGGCCCGCTCTGGGTTAGTCACAAAGCTGCCATTGGACACAGCACGCAGGTTAAGTCCTCAAGAGCCCTCAGACTCATGTGGCAGATGCATCCAGAGCAGCCATGTGGAGACCAAAAATGACAGGATGGGTCAAATGCTTTACTTCTTCTGCTCTGTCTGCCCCAACAGTGTCCTGCCTCAACAGTGTCCTGAGTTCATCTCAGAGGAGGCGGCAGAAAGGGCTCTTGTTGGGTGATTTTCCCTGAATAGGCAGGGCCTTGGGGTAGACTTGCTCTTGGCCACTCACTTTTCCACACAGGCCTTATAAGTCCAAGGCCCTCAATGACTTGAGAAAGGAGCAGTGGACTCAGAGGCTGAAGACCTGGATTGGAACCCTAAGTGCTACTGACTAGATGTGTGACAGGCCACATGACCTGCTGGTTTCTCAGAGCTTCAGGGTTCTTGAAAGACAAACAAGGATACTAACACCTGCCTATTTCATAGGGCTTTTGAGATAAATGCTGGGTGAGATAAGGTCAAATGAGATAAGTGGTGGCTGCACCAGGTACAGGGAGCCTGACACAGAAGGTGGGCAGTGAATAAGTATCTGCCTGCCTCTCCCCACCCTCGAATGCCAGTCAGCCAGGACTGGGCACCTTTTTATGGGAGGCAGATGTGGTGACCAACAATCTGCCCACCCAAGGAACCAGGCATATACTTAGCTCATGAGGGGGTTTCTTGGGTTTCCATACTTTCTCCCGCCCTGAAAAACGCCATCAATAGGCCTCACTTATCTGCTTTGGCCTTTCTCCTCCAGCAGCACAAGGAAAGAAAATGGGGCTGTTGGGTAAGGGGACAGACATCTCTCATGTTTCACTAACAGGAGTTCTACGGGTTCCCACAGTCCTTTGGAGTCTTTGCTCCAAAAATTTCTTACAGGTACACTTATGGGAAGGGGCTGTCTGCTCAGGAACCACAAAGCATTGCTCATTGTCAGCAGTGCTCTGTCCCAATCAGGCGTGGCTGTGAAGGCCAGTCAGCAAAGGGAAGGCTTTCCCCAGGGGAGCTCAAACTATAGAAGGACACACTCCAAAGGGAGGTTACTCTAGGCAATTCACAGCTGTATCCACTCTAGGCCTTGTGGTGAGGGAGGACCTAGATACCCGACTGTGTTCCCAAAGAAGCCATCCTTCCCATACTTGGTATGTGGGGTAACAGGAAGACCAACTCCCAGAAGAGCCAAGCTGACATGCTTGGGAGAACAGGGGGTGCCTGAGGCCCCCAGCCAAGGGATCCCAGTGAATGTTGGCCCAGAAAACAAAGGGACCTAGGAGTTGAAGGAGGTGCTCTAGAGAGCTGGGAAAGTGCTCTGAACTGTCAGTTCAATGGAGCAAGGTAAGGAGTGGAGCTGGTTGGCCAGCAGTGTACCCTGGGTGATGTCATCCAGAAATTATCAGTTCATATCTCTCATCCTTGGATGTTGGCAGTATACTCATGGTGGTTCCAGGAGGCTCTGAGTCTCACTCTCACTCCAGCAGCAGGAAGCTTCCCAGGACCAGATGTTCTGCCCTTGGGCTGGGTTGTCTCTTCCAAGTGACCGGAGTGATTTGAGGTAGCTCAAGGTCAGCAGCAAGAGCTGAAGTGCAGGCTCTGGAAGGTCAGTTCTCACCTCCCAAGCTGGGATCTGATCCCCATTTAGATGACCCTGAGACTAAGCAAATGGACATCAGAACCCAGTGTGGGGCCAGCTCAAGGCTGTGCTGGGCCAAGAGCTGTCCTCCTGGTCCCTGTGCAGCCTTCCCCTCTCAGAAGTAGTGGTGGGTCCCCCAGAAAGATGGAAGCCAGCTGAATCTTGAGAGGTTCCCTTTATTTTCAAACCTACCCTCCAGCCACCGGTTCCAAGGTAGAAGCTGGGCCTGAGTCTCAGTAGGGTAAGGCCATCATCAGGTCATGTTGGGGTATCAACCCCAAAACTCTACTGTACAGTGTGCTCAGGAAGGCGGGCTGTAGCTCTTCCTAAGTGTAACTAGATGACCGCCCAGTCAGGGAATTGGTCCAGGCCAAATATGACCCGTCCCCAGGTGTTGATCGCCACAAATACACAGAGGATGCCAATCACGTTCATCATTGTTCCTGCTTTCACCTGGGGAAGATCAGGGCCAAGAGTCAGCATCCACAAGTCAGCGGGATTCAGAACAGAGCTGAAAGGGACACTGGGAACCAATTCTCTTGGAGAAGGGGTTGCAGGCTCGTTTGCTGGGTCCCTGTCGGTGGCCCATGCTCTCTGCTCACCCTACCCCACAGACAGCAATTTCATAATCAGTAAATGTCATTGGTGCTCAAGCATCCATGGGAAACAGGCATGATGATAGGGGTCTCTGCCTGCTTGAATATATGCAACACTGGATCTTATGGAGGGGCATGAGGCAACACTCCTGGCCACTCATAAAAATATTGGGGGAGCCCAGGTCTGACTTTAGGGCCTGTGCTTACCCCAGCACCTTTGTGTCCCCAGAGCACCTGCTGGTTTCTGGAGAACCTCCCTGGCTCTTTCTGATGCCAGGTGTTTCTTCTCGCTCACTAACCACTGTTTCAAGCCCTGTGCAGATTTTTCACTGGGGATTGGAATTGAGTTTGTGATCCATGGTTTCTTATTAAGAATGCTCCATAGACTCCCAAAGAAACCCAGCGGAGGCTCTGAAATCCCTCACAACTGACTGGACTGAGGGAGGACCCTCCCTTCCTACCTGTCCCCCTCTGAGACAGGCCCCTCTACTGGCAGAGGCGATAGAGCTCCAAGTAGAACCTAAGGGAGTTCCTCTTCCAGCTGCATCTGTTTCCAAGGCCACATCTCTCCCAGGCACTGCCTCTCCCTATCCTCACTTCTACATCTGGAGACACCTCTGACAGTCAATCTCTGTCATTGGTATCCAACCCTTTGCCCCTCCTGCTGGTCCTTATGAATTCTTGCTAATTGGTGAAGTCCATCTTGGCAATGGGGGACCCCACACAAACCCCTTCCAAGTGCTCAGCAAGGGCTCCCCTGGTGGCTGCTCAGCACCTCCAGGTGGGAGAGTCTATCACCCACCTCTCAGCTTTGGGAGACAGGAAAGTATGAAATGCAAGATGATCTCAAAAAAGAAGAAAAACTGCACATAAATGCCAATGATGAGGATAGGGCTGGACTTTGGATGGTATTCCAAATTTACATGACATCGTAAGTCATTAATAAATAGGGTGTTCCTCATGACAAAAGTGTCAGAGCTGATAGGAGTAAATAAAAGCAGCTGCATTACCATGTCAGAAACCTTGAGGTGTCCGTAGGCAAACACGATGGCATTAGGTGGGGTGGCCACAGGTAACATGAAGGCAAAGGATGCACTCAGGGTGCAGGGTATCATGACGTACAGTGGGTTGAGGCCAATGGAACGTGCCTGGGGGGAAACACAGCACTGCAGTGTCACATATACAGAAAACAAAAGCCCTGGGGACCATCACTCTGAAAGCATCCCCCTCATGTACTATGCGATTTGCCACCTCCATGCTTTGGTCCTTCATGGGGCTTTACCCTCTGCCATGCCTCTGGTGATAACTCTGCTGGACCCAAAGGCTGATCTCAGAAAGGCCCTGGAAGCCCCTCCATTCATTCAA
The DNA here is from genome assembly GCA_004026805.1 of Lasiurus borealis. Taxonomy (NCBI): domain Eukaryota; kingdom Metazoa; phylum Chordata; class Mammalia; order Chiroptera; family Vespertilionidae; genus Lasiurus; species Lasiurus borealis. Next base: position 4,566 of record PVJN01060219.1, read on the forward strand.
CACATAGCCCTTGGGCACCTACTATGTGCCAAAGACCATTCTGGTCACTTAGACTGAACTGAATCTGGGAGTATTACTGCAGCCCACCTATGCACACACCTGTGTGTCCTGCTGCAGACCGCCAGAACCTAGAGGGCAGGGACCATATCTCACCTATAGATACATCTCTGATCCATGGTTTCTTTTCTTTTTTTAAAAAATTAAAAATTTTTATTATTCAGATTATTACATTTGTTTTTCTTTTTTCCCTTCCATAGCTCCCCTCCACCCAACTCCCACCCTTTCCTCTGCCCTTACCTCCCTCCCATTAACCTCATCCATAGGTGTATTTTTGTCGAGTCTCTCCCTGTACACCTCTTACCCCTTTTCCCCTGAGAATTATCAGTCCACTCCCTTTCTGTGCTCCTGATTCTATTATATTTACCAGTTTATTCTGTTGATCAAATTTTTAATTCACTTGTTGATAGATATGTATTTGTTGTTCATAATTTTTTGGCTTTTACCTTTTTCTTCTTCCTCTTCTAAAAGAGTACCTTTCAGCATTTCATATAATACTGGTTTGGAGTTTATGAACTCCTTTAGCTTTTTCTTATCTGTGAAGCTCTTTATCTGCCCTTCAATTCTGAATGATAGCTTTGCTGGATAGATCATTCTTGGTTGTAGGTTCTTGCTATTCATCACGTTGAATATTTCTTGCCACTCCCATCTGGCCTGCATCATTTCTGTTGAGAAATCAGATGACAGTCGTATGGGTGCTCCCTTGTAGGTAATGAACTGTTTTTCTCTTGCTTTTTTAAATATTCTATCTTTGTCTTTTACTCTTGGTATTTTAATGATGATGTGTCTTGGTGTAGTCCTCTTTGGATTCCTTTTATATGGGGTTCTGTGTGCTTCCTGGACTTGTAAGTCTCTTTCTTTCACCATATGTGGGAAGTTTTCAGTCATTATTTCTTTAAATAGGTTTTCAGTATCTTGCTCTCTCTCTTCTTCTGGCACCCCCACAATTCTGATGTTGGTATGCTTGAAGCTGTCCCAGAGGCTCCTTACATTATCTTCACATTTTTGGATTCTTTCCTCTTCTTGCTTTTCCAGTTGAGTGTTTTCTGCTTCTTTATATTTCAAATTTTTGACTTGATTCTTGCCTTTCTCTAGTCTTCTGTTAGGACTCTGTATAATATTTTTTATTTCAGTCAGTATATGTTTACTTTTTAGTTGGTCCTTTTTCATCTCTAGTTAGACCTTTTCCATCTCTAGTTGATCCTTTTCCGTCTCTAGTTGGATCTTTTGCATCTCTACTTGGTCCTTTTTCATCTCCTCTTGGCTCTCCCTAACTTTATCCAACTTTTCTAGGATATTTTTGAAAAACCTTATAAGCGTCGTTTTGAACTCTATATCTAGTCATTTGTTTTCTTCCATTTCTTTGTTTGTGATCCCTTCCCTTGTCTCAGCATTTTCACTATGCTGGGAGAATTTCTGTGTTGGATTCAGCCTTATGATACCAGATTTGCAAAACCGCAGAAGCCTCTCTGTTGAGCTTGGGATGGGTGGAGTCTCAGGGCTTAAGGGACCACCTTGCCTTCTAGTCGGCCCCACCCACCACAGCCCCTGAGTGTCACGTGACTGGGTAATTGCTGGAGCGGTCCTTGTGCACATGCACAGTGCTTCTAGACCTCTGCCTTTCCGGCTCCCCTGTGCTCCAGGACCACTCGAGTCTAGGTCCCCAGGGTTTCACCCGAAACAGGGGCTCAGTGGAGTCAGAAGTGGCACAGTTGGGAGGGTCTGTCTCCTGCCCACTCGCGAAAGCCAGTGGCACAATCAGCAGTCTGTCCTCTGCGTGCAGTGCCATGAGTGCCACCAGACCTCTGATATTTTGCGACTCCCCTAAATTTCCATGCACCTCTCCCTTTTCACAGTCCAAACTCCCCTCGTATGAGTTTCGGCTGGATTTGGGGTTTAATGTCATAGGATAAGAAGTCCAATGCCTTTGAGAGTCTCCGTTTCCCTCCTGCCAGAGAAAACCAGCCAGGTACTCTGCCCCCGCCCCCCTCTCTCCACGCGTGCGTCTCCATACCTCAGCTTTTTGCAGTTCCTCTGGGTCTCCGTGAGCCCCTCTCTTTCCCTCTAGTTGTAGAATTTCCACTTAGCCAGCTTTCCTGTGGTTCTGGATGATGTCTGTTCTGTCTTTTCATTGTAGTTTTGAAATTGTTGTGCGAGGCAGCAGTGTAGGTGTTTACCTATGCCGCCATCTTGGATTCTCCCCATCCATGGTTTCTTATTAAGAATTCTCCATAGCCTCCCAAATAAATCATTTTGAATATAGAATTTGGTATTCATATTTTTTTACTCTACAGCTTAAAATTCAGCCACATGCAGCAAGAGCACCCAGCACAGAGTAGACAGACACTCATTAAATATTTGCTAAGTGAATTAATTATTTTAATATAACTCATAGTATTTGTTAATATCAATAAAAATTAGTAATCTAGCATGCAGATTTACAAACACATGAGGGCAGACACATATGCAAAGATGTCCATTGCAACATCATAACAGCAAAACACACAGGAAACTGACACAGTGGCCGTCAGCAGCAGGAAGGTTAAATAAAATATGCACATACACAATGACTAGTTTGCAATTGTAAGGAAGAACTGACTGGTTTTATGTGCTAGCATGGAAAGTTCTCCAAGACCTATTGTTAGATTTTTAAAGATTTAAGGTGCAGAACAGGATCATAGAATGATATCATTTGTTTAAAAAATATGTGTGTGTGTAATATATCCAAAAAGATACCTAAGAAATTAATAACAGAAGTTGTCTCTAGCAGGAAGCTAGAGGATAGGCCTGATACTCTCTAGTACTATTTGACATTTGTATTACATTTTCAACTTAAAAAATTTTAGTCCCAATTGGATGGCTCAGTTGGTTGGAACATTGTCTCATACCCCCCAAAAAGTTGCAGGTTCAATTCCCAGTTAGGACACATACCTAGGTTGTAGGTTTGATCCCCAATTGGGGCACATATGGAGGGCAGCAAATCAATGTTTCTCTCTCACATCAATGTTTCTCTCCCTCTCCGCTTTCTTTCCTTCCTCTCTCAAATAAAAAAACATATCCTTGAGTGAGGATTTAAAAAATTGTGCACATTCCCATTTTATTAACTGCCCTTTAAAACTCTGATTTTTAAAAATTGGCTTGATAATATTTCATTGTATTAGTATAGAACTTATTTCATTAATCCCCTATTATGGAAATACTTTATCATAAATAATTCTGTGACGTGCATCTTTATAATACAGTTGACTCTTGAACAAGGTAGTTTGAATGTGTGGGTCTACTTACATGTGGATATTTTAAAAATAAATGTACAGCCCTGGCTGGTTTGGCTCAGTGGATGGAACGTCAGCCTGCGAACTGAGGGATCCCAGGTTCCATTTCCATCAAGGGCACAAGCCCGGGTTGTTGGCTCAAAACCAGTGGGGCCTTGCAGGAGGCAGTCAATCAACAATTCTCTCTCATCATTGATTTTTATATCTCTCTCTCCCTATTCCTTCCTCTCTGAAATAAAAAATATATATATTTTAAAATACTTAAAAGAAATGTCCAGTAAGCCCTCTGTATCCCCAGTTTCCTACCTGCAGATTCAACCAATTATGGATCAAATGGAAATCCACAATGTGGAGGGCCAAACATATGCATTGCTCTATGCCATTTTATACAAGGGACAGGAGTATCTGAGGTGTTGGTACTGAGAGAGGTTCTGGATCCAATCCTCCATGGAATCTAAGGAGTCGTTAAGTTCTGGGGAGTCCAAAGTTATACATGGACTTTCTATTGTGCAATGTTGTTCAATAATTCACTGTATATGTTTGTAGGTATCTCTGTTGGTTTCCTAAGACATGTTCCCAGCCATGAATTGCTCAGTCAAAGGGTGTGAGAACAGGTTCCTGTGGGTCAACAGGTTTCTGGAAAGGCTGCACCAAGTTCCACTTCTTCTTGGAGAACCTGAGAGGTCCCAGTCAGAGGCCCAGTCTATTTCCTGACCCCTCATTTGTCCTGGTTCTCAGTACCCATGGTGTGTGCTCCCCATTTGGTTCTGTGACTCAGCTGGGGAATCAGCACTTCCCTTCTCCCACATCTGGGCCCTGAGGCAGAAGCATTAATGAGCTTGGAAGTAGTTGGGGGAATTCTACTTGGGATTCTGGCCTTGGAGAGGCTAGTTTGGAATAGCTTGGCCACCCCCTCACACCCCACCATGGCTTAAGACCTCCTTTTGCCTGGCTTGGGCCCTCTGGGCTCACTGCTGGGGCTAGAGGTGACAAAACCAAGCCTTTGCTAGAGGAGGGTTTGCTCCTTGTCATAGGTCTGGGCATCCTGCTTAGAGGAGGAGAAGTTGAGCCACCTTGCTATTTCTAATGCTTTCATTTTCATATGGATTGGGTTTGCTTTTTTATATACATGGACACCTTGGCAGCCAAGGTGAAGTTTACCAACAGCAATACTGTGCTCAGATTTTGTAAGTCTGTCTCCCAACTCCAGAATGGCAACCTCGGCTTCTCCCGGGCTTGTTGGAAATCTACAGAGGACTTTGACAGCCATCATCTTACTTGACCATCAGCACAAGTGTAGGAGGAAAGAATATAAATGACATGTTCTAGGATCCAAGGACCTGAACTCAGGTCTCTTGACTCCAAGGCTCCGGCTCTTCTTGTGTCAACTTGAGGTCAGTATTGCCATATCATGAGTGACAGGAGAAAATGTACAAAAATATTGCAGCTAATTTTCCTATTATCTCTTTTTTCTTCTAAGCCCCAGCTAAACAACATGCTTGACCACAGTACACTGATTCCTGGTCCTGGGCTCAATGCAAGGCTTCTGGGGGTCTTTAGTCATGCACTCACTTCCTTTCTTTGGACTCTTCACCTTCCCAGAATTTCCTCCCCTAAACTATCCCCATGCTCCACCTTCCCCAAGACCTCTTCCTGGTGGATTCCAACCAGTGGTGTCCTTCTGCTCTGCAGTCCTCCTGCATATCTGTGCTACATTCTGAGACTCTCTATTGTTCCTTCATGGCATTGGTCCACTCCTCCTTGGCACTATGCTTAGCACTTGGCACTTTGGCCAGCATGGGGGATACAAAAAGGCAGGCTCATGGTCAGCAAAGGGACACAAGTCCTATCGGATCCAGGTTTCAAAGCCTGGTTAGACTCTGGCCCCTGATTTCACAGCCTCGCTAAGAACTTCAGACATAGTCATGGGTGGATAGCTTCTTATGAAATGATGGCTGAGGATACACACACACCACCACCACCCACCAGGGTTACTTACCATGGAGGCAAGGATGGGCAAGAAGAGGCTGGCAGTGGCCACGTTGCTTGTGCACTCAGTGAATATAGCAATGAACACAGTTGAGAAGAAGGAGATGGCTGCTGGGGGCAGAACGTGCAAGGGCTCCATTTGCTTCCCCGTCCATTCAGACAGCCCTGAGGCCTGGAAAGCACCAAGAGGGCAGTCACTGAAGGGCTAATGGCTACAGTTCCTCCAGGGCCAGGAGAGACCCTCATCTTTCTCTAGGGGGCTCAGGCTCTCCCCTCCTTCTTATTCTCTCTGCATACATTATAGAGGTGAACTCATTCATACCCACAATTTCAATCCCCATCCTCATTCTGTTATGTCTAAAATCTGTATTTCTAGCCCAGCTGATCTATTATCCAGATTTCAACATCCAAGCCCCTAGAAATTTCCACCCATATGTCCATGAACATGTCAGTCTCAACATGCCCCAACCTGCATTCATCCCCTTTAGCTCAGAGTCTACTGCTCCCCCTGATTCCCCAGCTTGGTGCATGGACTCACCATCCACCTTCTGCCAAACTAAGAAGATCAGGGGCTATCCTAGGAATCTCTATTCCCCTGGTTTCTTCCACCCAATCAGTCACCAAGTCACCCAAAACATCTCATGTCCATTGTCTCCTCTCAGTCACACACAGTCCTTGAAGCTCAGGAAAGAAATATGAGACAGAAATTGGGATCTGGATGGTGCTTTGGGATGAGAAGAGATTGTCCAGAAGGAGAGAATGCAAAATGAACAGAGAAGATACCAAGGACAGAGTCTGGAGAAACAATCATATTTAAGGGAGAACAGAGGGAAAGTTAGTAAAAAAGCCTGAGCAGGAATAGTCAGAGTTAGAAGGAAACCAGGAGAGAATGGTATTTTGGGGACCAAAGGAAGAGGGAGTTTCAAGGAGAGAGTGATCCATGGAGTCCAGTGTTGAGACTGAGTTGGATGAAAGCTATAGCGTGTCTACTGGTCTTCCTTAACCCGGTCCTGCCTATGTCTCCAATCCAGACATCAAAGTGATTTTCCCCAATTAGAGTTCTGACAAAGTGATTTTCCCCAATTAGAGTTCTGACAAAGTCACTCTCTGGCCTCAACTCTTCAGTGGCTTCCCCGTGAATTCAGTGCCTGCAGAATTAAGTCCACACTCCCTATCTTGAATTCAAGACCTTCATGGACTAGTTTCTGCTAGCTTCAGCAGCCTCATCTTCTGATCCTCAGCTAGGTACCACACATTATTCCTTTACCGATGTATCACTTCTTCCCAAAGTGCTCTTCTATATATGTGCCCTCTCTAATCTGTGATGGTCTTGAGAACAAGGACCCTATTTCAATCTTCTCTGTAAGTCCCATGCCTGGACTAACAGGGACATAATAGAAATGTTTGGTGAAATGAATGAATGATAGATGGATAAGTGACTGGCTAGAGAAGTGACTAGTTGGATGGGTTTGTTCATCCAAAAATATTGATGCACCTGTCATGCACCAGGCTCTGTTCCAGATGATAAGGAAACAGAATAACAGAATAGACCCAGTCTATCTATTACATTCTATTCCTGGGTGAATTAACAGAAGAACAGGTGCATGGATGTATGAATGGATGGAGAATAGCTGGCTCATCTCTCTCTGGCTCACTTCTTCTCTATTATGGAAGGGAAAAAGTAAGAAAGTTACATTTTTGAGGTGGTTTTTCCCAAAGGCTGTTCCTCTCCTTCTACTTTGCTATACACTTAGCT
>PVJN01060220.1:0-11631 GCA_004026805.1 Lasiurus borealis
TTGCTGACTGAATTAAAATGACCCCCCATGCTTCCCCCTCAATCTCCCTTCCCCCTCCCCCCGCCCCAGCCTTCACCACACTACTGTCTGTGCCCATGGCTGTGCCCATGTGCACACAGGTTTTGGTTCATCTTTCCCGCTCCCCGCTCCCCGCTCCCCGCTCTGAGATCGCTCGGTCTTGATTTCAGAGGAGCTTCCAAGCTGGGAGCTCGCCCTGTGGGTAAAGACGGGAGAACATGTGTGTGTGGAGGGCTGACAGTTCTAGGATGTCGGGGGGCATCGGGCTGACACCCCCTGGCTCAGACAGCTGCGGGAAAGGTCCTGTTTTCCCCATAAATGCTGTCCACTCGTCTGCTACCTGATTTGTCCGGGCGCGGGAGCCGGGGTTTTATTGAAACACCCCCTGTGCCCCCGAAACAGACCTTTGGCTCTGTCTGTTGCTTACCGTCCCGGCCTCGTCCCGTTGTTAATCTCTCTTCGTTAATAGCTGTGGGTTTTTTTTTCCCTCGCCCTCCCTCCCAAAGGAACCTCTGCCGGTGAGCTTGGACAGCTCGGGCAGGACGGCAGGTGGGTTTCCTGTTTGAACTCCGGTGACGAAAACGTGATTTCGCGTTTGATTGTGTACAAACCTGCTATTTGCTCGGCAAATCTGCCGTCTTTAAGCGATTAGTCTCTGAGATGTCATGTGCCCGGCCTGACAGCCCGGGGCTGTTTAATGTCAGGTCCCGTGTCACAGCTGCTGGGAACAGCTAAATGGGTTTTGAATGAGCACACACTTTTCCGTTTGCAGAGAGTTTGTAAAGAGGGCCTGTTTGCCCATCGGGGTGACGATGCTCCTGGAGCCGGGACCGGTGAGACGATTAGGTCTTTCAAACAGCTGTTATCTAACTCATTCCGCTTCCCAAAGACAAAAGCTTCTGGCACTAGCTGACACCCACACGTCACTGAGTTCCTCATAGAAGGTACGGGAGGCGGGGGCACGGGAAGTTTCCCGCTGCCCGAGCACTGAGGCGTGAGAGAGCGGCCAGTGACGGCCACCACCCTGTTCTGGTGTTACAGAGAGCCGGAATAACGGAACCACTCTCCGAGAGCTCGGAGTTACATTTATTATGTGCACGTGGGGCCAGAGGAAAATGTTTCTCAAGTTCCGAGCCCCCCACAGGCAGAAATTTTCTCTGCTTACATGTTTTTACCTTCTTTTCTCCCAAATATGGGATGTTTCCCGCTCCTTTTGCAAGTTCTTAAAGGGCCCCTCTGTGCTGAGAACTTGAGACCTCAGCCAAAGGCCTGGCCTGGTGCCAGCCCTGATCATTTGTCCGGGGAAGGTTTCATGGCCTCGCTGGAGTGAGAACAGTCTCATTTTCCTTATGATTTAAAGCAAGCAAACATCTCCAGAAGCCGAATAGCAGGGTTAAAATTTCAAACAGCGGTTTTTCTGTAAGATGGATGCTTCGCCGGGGCTTCCTTTCGAGGGCTGATGTTGGTGAGAGCCGGGGTTCAGGGGGTGGAGTGGTCGGGGTGAACGCCGTGTGCTGCTGGGAGCCGGGAGTGTGCGTGGGGCGGGCGGGAGCCGGGAAGCTCGGCTCCCAGGGTCGTGGCCGAGATCGGAGACCCGCCTTTGGCCGGGGGGAAGGTGCCGTGTGTCAAAGTTCGCCTGTTATCACGGCCGCGCGACGCACTCTGGGGACTAATGGGAGGTAATTCAGGAGCAGGAAGAAGGGGCAGGAGTGAAGGCCATGCCCGTGGCTGCACCGTTGGCCACGCACGGCTCTCCCGGCGGCTGATAGGCCGGCTCATTAATTCCGCCGAGAGAGAGATAGAGAGAGGCAGTAGGTCACGTCCCTGCCTTCTCTCCGTGCCCCTGCTGTCCGCCCCTGTGACTCAGCTCCGTCCCCACGGCCACTGCCTCGGCCTGGCCACAGCTCTCACTCCTCCCTCCCGTCATCTCGGCCGCAGCACCCACCTCCTGGACGGCCACCTCCTGCTTTTCCGGCTCACTCCTCCGGGCCACAAACCGGCAATCCTCCCGCCTGGTCCTTACCTACCAGCCGTTAACTCCACCACCTTTCCCGGGTCCGACCCCTCTGGCCTCCCTGCTTGCCCAGCTTCCATTTCGGGGTCACATGACCATCCTCATCTGGCCTCTCCCCGCTGTCACTGTCCTGGGGAAGGCCCCCTCTCCCAGCAGACCATGGAGCAACACACCCAACCCCGCTCTCTGCTGACATTGATGCAGGCCACACCCTCCCCTAACACACACGCGGTTCCTGGAGTTGGTACAGTCTCTTGGGTCAGCTCCAGCCACGCACTGGTCCTCCCTGCTCCCCCAGAACGGCCTTTGTGAGGTCCCAGTACCTGCCCACCCGATGACCTACCGCGACTTTCTGCTCAGGGCACCTCCGAGCTGATGCCTCCCTCATCCTGGAAGCACTGCTACCTCTGAGCGGCTGGGGTACCATCTCCCCTGGTCTTCCTCCTGTTTGATTAGCTCCTCCTCCTCTTCCTGACTTCCGGATGGCAGCGTGCCTGGGACTCAGTTTTCAGGCCTTTTTTCTTATTTTTAAAAATATATACTTTATTGATTTTTTTTTTTTTTTTTTTTTTACGGAGAGGAATAGAGAGTCAGAAACATCAACGAGAGAGAAACATCAATCTGTTGCCTCCTGCACACCTCCTACTGGGGATGTGCCCGCAGCCAAGATGCATGCCCTTGACCAGAATCGAAGCTGGGACCCTTCAGTACGCAGGCCGACGCTCTATCCTCTGAGCCACACCGGTTTTGGCCCTTTTCTCTTCTTTATCTACACTCACTCCCTTGGCGATCTCATCTAGTCCCATCACATTTAAAACCGAGCAGGTGATGGATTCCGAATCCGGTGCCTCCTTCTTCCCTACACGCACATGCGTGTGCTGGTCTGCCTGATGTGGCCACCTCTGTGTCAGTGTCCCGTCAGAACCCAAGTCTCAGAACCCAACGTTCTTCTTCTGCCCCAAACGGAATTCTCCTGAAGAGGCGACGGTCCATGCTCTTTATGGTGCCAAGGGGCCTGGCTGATCACAGGCATTTAATTAATGATTATGGGGGGATAGGGGGGTATGAATGGAGACCCACAAATGTATTCATTTCAAAAGCTGGTATTATCCGGTTCCTACAATCCAAGGGCATCATGGTTTTTGAAGAACATTTATTATGCCTTGATCCAAACAAAACGGTCATGTCTGCCGGGAAAGCGCTTTCACAGGTTGACGCGCCGGCGCCCTGCCCGCGGAGGGCCCCGGATTGGCGCCGGGTGGAGGCAGCCGCCACATATGCAGGCTCACCCGCGTCCTCGCCTCCCCGCAGACATGAACGCCACGGTCCGCAGGATCGACCAGCTCACCAACATCTTGGCGCCCATGGCCGTCGGCCAGATCATGACCTTCGGCTCAGCGGTCATCGGCTGTGGCTTCATCTCCGGGTGGAACCTGGTGTCCATGTGCGTGGAGTACTTCCTGCTCTGGAAGGTTTACCAGAAGACCCCCGCGTTGGCCGTGAAAGCCGCCCTCAAGGTGGAGGAGGCGGAGCTGAAGCAGCTGAATTCACACAAAGGTAAGTCCTACACAACGGCCTGTCCTTGTACCCCGATATCCAGACCTTAGACCAGCGGTTCTCAACCCGTGGGTCGCGACCCCTTTGGGAATCAAACGACCCTTTCACAGGGGTCGCCTAAGACCATCAGAAAATGCAGATATTGACATCACGATGCATCACAGTAGCAACATGTCATGGTTGGGGGTCACCACCCCATGAGGAGCTGGATGCAAGGGTCTCAGCCTTAGGAAGGTTGAGAACCACTGCCTTAGATGTGGGGACAGACCAGGCCGTTTTCACTGATGTCAGATTTATGACCCCCGAAGGCCGGCCTGAGCTACTTATGTCACTCTGGTGGGTGAGTCTCAACCGGGCTTTTGAGCGTGTGAGGAAGGCTCTCTGGGCTAAACCTCAGGGGCTGGGAGGGGACCTCTTGCTGGCCTCTGTCCTCCCTGTGAGCAGTGGACATCGAGGGGCAGCTACCTGAGAGATGGTGAGCAGAGCAGAGCCGTAGAATGGGAGGAAGAGGAGGAGAACAGAGTTCCTGAGAGTTATAGCCATGGAGGTGCTTTGTAGGAAGTGGAAGGGAGTGCGGGGCTGAAGGGGGGTGTTCTCCAAGAAGAGGAAGATGGGCTTCCAGACAGGGGAGCGTGACCAGGCCCCCCCCAAGCCCGATGCTTTGGTCGCCAGACAACTACGTGCTTGTCCCCGATGTGGCCTCCTGAGTGTCCGTGTCCCGTCAGAACCAAAGCCTCTAGAACCCAACGTTTCTTCTTCTGCCCCAAACAGTTCTTCTGCAGAGGCAGTTCCCGCTCTCTTTTTCCTGCCCTAGGGCCCGGCTCCTCATGGCATTTAGTAACTGTTTGTACAGTGGCACCTCGAGATACGAGTGCCCTAATGTACGAGATTTTTGAGATACGAGCGAGCAATTTTTGCTTTGAAATACGAGCAACATTTGAGATACAAGTAATCATGCAGATCGGCCGGCTGCATACGACCCACCAGTTTACCGCGACTCGAGGGTCTCATAGCTTCCCATGCCTCAAGGTTACAGAAGGAATTAAACTCGTATCTCGAGGTACCACTGTATCCCCTGCTTTACTTCGCGGGGAGTGGAATTTCAAAGAGCCAGTGCGATGGACATCAGCCACACCTTGTTCAGGCCATGCACTGCCCCTTGGAGCTGGGTCCTGATGAGTGGGAGTAAATGCCCAAGGTCCCCCAGGGGGAGGGGAAGAGGAGAACAATACGGAGTGAAATAATTGCCCCCCAATCCCCCCCATCTCCCCGCTCCGTCCCCTCCCCTCAGTAAACGGTGTGTTCCGTTAACAGACACGGAGCCCAAACCCCTGGAGTCGGCGCGCCTGATGGGGGACAAAGACCTCGGGGTGCAGGTGCCGGAGCCGGAGCCGGAGCCGAGCTGCGGGAGCCAGCTGGCCGAACCCTTGCGCACGTTCCGCGACGGCTGGGTGTCGTACGCGCGGCAGCCCGTGTTCCTGGCGGGCCTGGGCCTGGCCTTCCTCTACATGACGGTGCTGGGCTTCGACTGCATCACCACGGGCTACGCCTACACGCAGGGCCTGAGCGGCTCGGTGCTCAGCCTGCTGATGGGCGCCTCGGCCGTCACCGGCATCCTGGGCACCGTGGCCTTCACGGGGCTGCGGCGCCGCTGCGGCCTGGTGCGCACGGGGCTCATCTCGGGCGCCGCGCAGCTCTCCTGCCTGGTGCTGTGCGTGGTCTCCGTGTTCATGCCGGGCAGCCCGCTGGACCTCACCGTGTCCCCCTTCCAAGACATCCGCTCGCGGTTCATCCAGGCCGAGCCGCTGCCCGCCCTGCCCACCAGCCCGCCCGGCCCCCTCGTCCCCACCGGCAGGCCCGCCGCCAACGGCTCCGTGACCACCCTCAATGCCGGCCCCGAGGCGGAGCCGGGGCTGAGCCCCGAGTCCATCCTGTCCGTCAGCCTGCTGTTCGCGGGCGTCATTGCTGCTAGGATCGGTGAGTCCGCCCTGGGGACGACCCCACGCGCCTGCGGTACCCGGGCCGGGGGCTGGGGTTGAGCATCGCCCTGTGAACCAGGAGGTCAGGGTTCCATCCCGGTCAGGGCCCAGGCCCGGGCTGTGGGCTGAGATCTCTAAGTGGGGGGCGTGCTGGAAGCAGCTGATCCATGATTCTCTCTCATTCTGGATGCTTCTCTTCCTCCCTTTCCCTCCTTCTCTGAAATCAGTAGAAAGATACGTGAGACTAAAACAAAGTGCCTGCAATAGGGGTTCAGAGAATCCACCAGTATCCCCTGAGTGTTAATGTAAACAGCATTCACTGTTCACCCTTAAGTATAATAGTCTTTCATGATGACATTTTTGCAGTTTAAAAAAGTGCATCTGTGCTTTTCTAAGACATGGTTAGAGCGTGAAATTTTTTTCCTAAATGGACATTTTAAGTACGGCTGCCTCCATGTTATTAATTAACTCCTAAGAAGAGATTAGCGATGCTAATTATATGGCCTTGTAGTAATTAGAGTCTTTGTGTGGCTGTAACTCTCCCCTGAGGACTGTAATTTGGAGAATGTTCCTATGGTACCAGGCAAAAGGATAAGTAGATAAGTTGGTGGGCGTTTTGGGTTTGAATTCTTTAAAAAGACACGGCAGGTAGGAAGAAAACCACCCAAAGCTTCCTCTAGAGTCTAGCCGATGCATATTCTATGCTTTGCCGAACAAATGGATTTATAGCGCTGGAAGGCAACCTCGTGCAAAGACTTCTTACAGAGCAAAATGTGAGTAATCATTAATAGAGTACCGGTGGATTATTCTGGAAATGAAACCGCGTTTTTATCTCCTGGTACGAAGCCGTTTATTAATTTATCAGAGACATTAATATTCCGAGCGAGACAGCTTTATGGCAGGGGCTTTAGAGGGTGAGCAGTAAAGGCCATAATGGTTTAACGTTCCTGTATGCTGTCATCATGACAATATGTAGGTCAGTTCAGTTAAACTTGAAAAATGCCGGGACGGCCAGGCGCCGCTTACCAAGGCGGAAGCGCGCCCAGAAGCGTGCCGGGAGGCGGGGTGGTTGTGCGAGCGTGAAGGAGCGCCGTAGCCAAACCTCCTGGCACGGCCCGCTGCCCTCCAGGCCGGACGGCACAGCCTGTGAGCCATAGCCTGCCAGCCTCACCGCCCACCACTGCACAAAACGCCGGATTAAATCAGGCTCCAGAGAAAGGGATGCAACCCAAAGGCAGGGCAACTTGAGATGGGCCACCATAACACGGCACAGTGTCTCACAGCAAACTCTCATTTTTTATCTGTTTTATTGATGTCAGAGAGGAAGGGAGAAAGAGAGAGAGAGAGAGAGAGAGAGAGAGAGAGAGAGAGAGAGACACATCAATGAGGAGAGAGAATAATTGGTTGGCTGCCTCCTGCACGCCCCCCTACTGGGGATCCAGGAGGGAATACAACCGTGACTTCCTGGGTCATAGGCTGAGCAACATTCAAACCACCGATCCACACCGTCCGGGCAAACTTTTTTTCTGAATGAGTAGAAAGAGGACATTTTAAAATAAGGAGAAAGGATTGGTATAGTAAATACATAAGCCAAAAACATGGCCATGTATTGCCATCGTCAAGTATGATGCACTGTGTGTAACCGAACGTGCGTGTTTTCTACACGCATCGGTGCGGCGGGTGTGCTTACACCAGCATCATCCGAACGTCACACATCTCGCTGCCACGTCATCGTGGCGGCGACGTCACCAGGCAATAGGCAGTTTTCAGCTCTAGTAGCATCTTGTGGGGCCGCCATTGAATACCGTATTTCCCGGCGTATAAGACGACCCCCAACTTTTCCAGTTAAAATACGGAGTTTGGGATATACTCTATATGTGTTGCTCTGTAAGACAACGCCCCAGTGTATAAGACGACCGCTAACTTTTGAGAAGATTTTCCTGGGTTAAAAAGTCGTCTTCTACCCCGGAAAATACGGCATGTGGTTTGTCATCGACCACAGCATCGTTGTTTGGCAGCTGCCTGCACTCAGGACGGGGTTCTGCCTGTGACTTCAGAGCTTTGCTTTCAAAGCATGAGTGACCCCAGAGGCACAGAGTGAAGAAGTCTGCAGAGTGGCTGTAAATGTCATTTCTCAGAGCCGCTGGTATCCCCGGACTATCTCTTCATGACCAACAGTTCCCTAAGGGCCAGGCTATGATCCGTACGCATATGGCAGCTTGGAAGTCATGGGGCCCACGTCACTTTTTCCCGTGATTTCCACCCTCTGCCTCTGAAACCGGTGGCTCTCGGTTCTCGGGAGACTGACGGTCTCTCTGAAAACATCTTCTTCCCCCCAGGCCTCTGGTCCTTCGACTTAACGGTGACGCAGCTGCTGCAAGAGAACGTCATCGAGTCGGAGAGAGGCATCATCAACGGCGTGCAGAACTCTATGAACTACCTTCTGGACCTGCTGCACTTCATCATGGTGATCCTGGCCCCCAACCCCGAGGCCTTCGGCCTGCTGGTGCTCATCTCCGTGGCCTTCGTGGCCACGGGCCACGTCATGTATTTCCGCTTCGCCCAGAAGACGCTGGGCAGCAAGCTCTTCGCCTGCGGGCCCGCCGAGAAAGAGGTTCCGGGCGAACAGCAGGCATCCACGTCGGACGTGTGAGCCGGCCTCGCCGCCCAGACGGCCGGTCGCCCGGTCGGCCGGTCCCTGTTACTAGATCGCCTAGAGTGCGCGCTTGTTTTGTGCTTCACGGTTCCCCTCTGCGGCCGGCGGCGTCTCTCTCTCTCTCTCTCTCTGGTCTTCCCACCGCGGTGTCCCGAAGGCCGAACGCTGCCCGGGAAACCTCCGTCATCCGAGCGGACCGGTCCGCTTTCCCTTCCGTGTGAGGACGGGAAAACATCGGACCAGAAAAAAAAAAAAAAGTCTACACATGGAGACTAACACGGCACATACCCTCATTTCCCCCTCTTTCTCCCGAGCAGAGAAAACTTTCCACGGAAGAGTGGCGAGCCAGGTGGATTAAGTTCATTTTTGGCAGATGTGTATTCTCTGTGGTAGGACTCAGACTAGTCAGTTCGCCTCGAGACTCCCTCTGGTTCAAGTCTGGCTAAGTTTCCTGTGTATCTGATTCCATCGTGAGAACCAAAAAATTCCCCCTCCTCCACACAGGAAGATGGGAGTTTCATAGCCAGTGTGAGCCTCCTGGGTCCTGTCCGTCCTGCGGGGTTTCTTTAAATGTGCAAAACCAAATATCTCAGTAGTTAGGGTTGAACTTCAGGGAGCACCTGGGCATCGCTGTGATCAGAGAGGGCAGCCTACCGTACTCACCTCCGCCGGCGCTCTGTAAAATGCTAATCTGCTGCAGGTAGAACCACGCTGTGCCGTAGATTCATCAGATTCATCACACTGACCGCATAACGACCTCAACGCGCCTGCCTGCCGTCTGGCCACCCAAACTCGAAGCTTGAAAGGCACACCGCAGGGCAGAGATCTGGAGGTGACTCCCGCCACCCGCACGGCCCACCTCTCTCCGCCGCCCTGGAGGGAGGCTGGCTGCTCGCTGCCCGCAGGTGGAATGGATGGAGAAAGCAGGCCCGCACCGGGAGAGAGGGTTTCTGTTGTCGATCACGTGACTTGTGAGGAGCACGCAGGGATGGGCATTTCCCCTTCATTGTTTGTGCCCGCGAGCTGTTTGTACCCAGTCGCCGCAGGCAGAGCAAGACTGTCCCCAAGTGAATTCCTTTCCAATGTCTCCCTCCGAGCAGCAGGGGGGTGGGGAGTGGGGAGGGGGGCCGTTTGTAAATATTTTTAAAAACCGTTGGGCGAGCCCTTCGCAGCGTGCCAGCCGCGCCAGCAGGCCCTCTGCCTTCCCGTTCATGCACTTTCGTGGGGACGGCCGCCCGCCGCTAGGAGCACTTTCCGGGTCCCCGAGGTGGCTGCGTCTTCTTCTCCTCCTCCTTCCTACCGTATGTCATGATTTGCTACGTTGTAAAATCTTTGTAAGATATTTCTGTATAAAACTGTTTTTAAAATCTCCGCGGCGTCGGCCTCAGCTGTGTCCTTTCATTTTTTCTTTTTTTTAAAAAAAAACAACTTCCTTTGTCCCCGGTCCGCTGTTTCGATCCTGAGTTTGTTCTCAGAGAAGGCCTATAGCCTCGTACCCTGTTTTGCCCGAAAATAAGGCAGTGTCTTCTGTTAATGTTTACTCCCAAAGAGGCGCTAGGTCTTATTTTCAGGGGATGTCTTATTTCTCCAGGAAGAAGAAGAAGACGGTACACATTTATGGTTGAACAACAACAAAAAAAGGACATTTATTACCGGTAGTTGTTGTCATCACCAACCAGCTCACTGATGGGCCGCAGCGCCAATCAGGAGTCAGATGCCTGACAGAGTAGCTTCGGGGGCCTTATATTCCGGGGAGGCCTTCTTATCGGGAAGGTCTTATTTTGAGGGGGTGTCTTACTTTTCGGGGAAACAGGGTAGGGACTTCCGGGAAAGGCTCAGTTCCCGCTGTGAGCCTGGGCCGGGCTGTGGGCCTGGAGGGAGAGGGCCTGGGTGCGGGGAGGAGTGTGACGTGGCGGATGCAGAGGAGGGTTCACAGCTGCCCCTGCTCCTCGGGAGTGCGCTCCGGGCAGGAAGCGGAGGGGCTGGGAGAGGAAGGGGCTGGCGGCTGGTGCTGCTGATGCCCCGGGCACAGAGGAGGACGGGCAGGTGGTGAGGGGGCATCTCTCCAGTGTGTTTCCAAATGGGAGGCGCACTCACACACGTGCAGCGCCCGCCAATCAGCTCATCCAAAGAGGGAGACGGTGGGATGCGGGAGAATGGTCTTCGCATTCACACGCCGGTGCCTTTCACAGAAGCATCGCGTTCACGTGTTTCCTCTTTAAAGCCAACCCCTCACCTTTTTAAAGTAGATATTTTTATCGCCCTAATCGGTGTGGCTCAGTGGATAGAGCGTCGGCCTGCAGACTCAAGAGTCCCAGGTTCCATTCCGGTCCAAGGCATGTATCTTGGTTGCGGGCACATCCACAGTGGAGAGTGTGCAGGAGGCGGCTGATGATGTCTCTCTCTCTCATCGATGTTTCTAACTCTCTATCCCTTTTCCCTCCTCTCTCTGAAAAATCAACAAAATATATTTTAGAAAATATACATATATATATTTGATGCCAGAGAGGAAGGGAGAAAGAGAGGAAATAGCCATGGTGAGAGAGAATCACTGACCGGCTGCCTCCTGCACACGCCCCCTGCAGGGGATCCAGCTCACAGCCCCAGCCCGTGCCCTGACCGGGAATGAAGCCATGACCTTCTGGCTCGTAGGTCCAGGCTCAACCCCGGAGCCAGGCCAGCTGGGCCCTCGCTTGTTTTCATGCCTTTTACTCTCCCTGCTGACTTCTTCCTGTGGGTATTCAGACACTTCAGCGAGGATCTCCTGTTTGCTCCCAAACACAGGGCTGAAGCTATGTCACTGCCATAAGGGAATGAGCATTACTCCCCTACCCCCTTTCCTTTTTCTTGAAACGTTTGGCTTCCTTGATATTCCTTCTGTTCCTGAGCCCCTTTATTAAAGGAGGGAGGATAGGGTGTAGGTCAGAGATTACTTTCCTACTCCCCACAAGACAAAAAGCCATGCCTGAGGGCTGCTGGGGAGGGGAGGGCAGGCAGAGCTGTGGTCAGCAGGAGCGCGGGCCCCAGGCTAAGAGGCCGCCCTCAGCTGCAGGCAGGAATGTGGTCCTGTGTCGGCTGCCGATCTTTTGATCTTTCAAGCGAGGGGTTGAATCTACTGCACAGCGTGGCTCTACCTGCAGCCGATTAGCATTTTACCCGTGGTTTTAACCCTACGAACCAGGAGGTCACGGTTCACTCCCCGTCTGGACACTTGTCTGGGCTGCTGACCAGATCCCCAGCACTGGGCACTCAGGATTCTCTCTCTTCGCTGATGTTTCCATCTCTCTCTCCCGTCCTCTCTAAAATCAGTGAAAAAAACTACATTAAAAACAACAACAAGAAGAGCTGAGAACCTTGAGTTTGGTGCTCAGTCTTAAAATGTTAAATGGCAACTAATTTGAAAATGC
>PVJN01060221.1:0-11631 GCA_004026805.1 Lasiurus borealis
ACAGAGGCAGTAAAGCCTCAAACAGACTGAAATTATAGCAGGAAGATTAAAGTTAGGTGGGGTAGATGGGAGATCAATCAAGGGACTTGTATGCATGCATATAAGCATAACCAATGAACACAGACACTGGGGGGGTTGGGGTATGCCTGGGAGGGAGGGGGAGCATGGGGAAACATGTATAAAAAATTAATAAAAAAAACAACAAAAAAAAACAGGAAACATAAGCAAACTAATAAAATTTCCAAATTCCTTTGAATTAATATAATTTTATGCCCTTATTTATCAATAAAGGCTAATTCATTAGAAAGTACATTTTTATAGCTTTTTAAAAATACAATTTAGTGTTCAAATAGAATTATATGCTTTTTTATTTTTCTTTACTTTGAGTAGTTTGAATTCAACTATGGTGAGTATTCATTCATAGCCCGAGTTCTGACTCTTACTATGACACTTGGATTGAATAAACTAGTCCTGCTCTCCTGGAAAGAAGTCAAAACTCTCTACTGCTGATCATTTGTATTTATAATTCAAGATACTAGTAAAATATCAGACACTGTCTTATTAGATTTGATGACACTTTGGGGTCTGAGGTGGACCAGAAAACAACGATCATTTTAACTGTTTGAGTTTGGAACTGATTGAGAGATAGACCAAAAAGTCAGTTTATTTGATATTTAAAAGTTTACTGTATTATCAACACAACTATTAGAGAATGTATCACATTGAGGAGCAAAAATCTGGTCTTTTTAAAGGCAGATTATCGAAGAGTTCATTTTGCTTCTGGTTTGAACTTATTTGCCAACCTATGGACTAAGGTGCCAATTCAACAGCAACAGGAATTCTGTATTTGAGGTACGGTGAAGAAGAAAATTTTATTCAGTGCAAACAGCTCAACTGTGATATAGCAAGGCTGTGAGACAGCTCAATAGTGTCACAGCTCAATTATGAAGCAGCAAAGCTATGGGACAGCACCCTGGGAGGCAGCCCAAGGGCCAAGGCACTAAGTCCTGGCAGCTCCAGGTCCTGGCTGACAGTTCTGCTATGTACTGGATTGCTCCATCTGCTCAGGCAAGACATCTTTGGTGTTTCATCTTCAGTGTTTCAGCAGCAGCCAAGGAAACTCAGTCTTTGGTCTTTGTGAAGTGCACACTCTGAGCCACAGGGGAGCTGACTTACAGTCCCCCACTCCTTCCCGGATTGGTATGCCTCCATGCAAATGAGTACCTCAAATCAAGGCAGTTTGGTCTAAAAACCACTCTTGTAATTGGTTAAAATAAGCTTCTCTGATTGGTCAGTGAAAATTTTGCTGGAGATATAGCTGTGCAGCTTCAGGATTGGTTGGGGAAAGCCTCAGTCCTATTGGTTGAAATACTATTACACAATCTTTTTTACAAGGACTGGTTCATGTGGCAGTAATACAGTCAGACAGGCAGTGCATTGTGGGAGGCAGGCCGTTTAGTGGAGGCTTCTCCCTGAAGCACAGTTTGCAGGAGAGCTTCTATTTAAAATTGGCTGTTATTCTTAAATTTGAGCCCAGTTAGCCACTGGGAGTCCTTTCTGTTAGGCATTTTCTTTCTCAGGGTCCACAGACTCTAGAGTAACTTCTACCTTTTAGTCTTATGTAAAGCCTTGCTGATAGGCTATCACTGAGCCATTACTGGAATTGCCTGCCTAAGGGCTAAGGGTGTATTCCCAAACCTGAAGAAAAGGGATGGCAAGACCAGAGCAAAGCAGAGTCCTTCCTTGGGCTTCTGCCTGGCCCCCAATTTCCAAATTATTGTTTCTTATCTTGTCTCTTTCATTTGCACATGGCCTCCTCTGGAACCTGAATCCGAACCTGGAAGCTGAACCCTGAACCATGTGGGATGTGGGACACTGGCACTGTTGAATATTGCAACTCCTTAGCTTCTGATTTAGGAATCAACAATAATTTTGAGAAGAAAAATGGCTCCAGACATTGTAATCATCTGTTTGGGTTTCCCTTGTCATCTGAAAATAGTCCTGGAAATGTTTATAAATTACTATCTCATCCAGATCTTCAAAATTTTTAAAAATGTTTTGTTTAACTTTTCCAGTTCTCAGTTTGAGGGTTAATATGAAATATTTATTCTACATTGTCCTCAACAAATTAAAAAAAAAAAGAATCCAGATTTTTTTACTCAGCTATATGAACATAGTGTGAATATACTGTGCAGTCATACCACAGCTAAAAGCTAAGATATTTGCAGCAAGTAGATAAAAATAATGAAATATATGATTTAAAAGGATCATACTGATGACTATGTGGAAAATGGGTTGCAGTGGAGATAAATTGGAGTCAGGATACTAGTGAGTAAGTTACTGCACACAAAAAAAGTGTGATTTAGAGGTAGATAAGTTAATAGAGACTTTCCCTGGTTCCCTGAGCTCAGCCTCTGTCCACCTTTGCCTGTATCCAGCTGTCACTCTTCATCACTCAACACTGTATTTCTGAAACGGCTGTAGGCAGGGGAGGTGCTGCTTAGCTTTCAGGGAATGTGGTGGGTGTGTTTCCCTGTCCCAGAGCTGCTCCTCTGCGAGTGGCCCAAAATATGACTCTGCCCTCAGCTGGGCAGAGATCCTTGTATGGAGACCGGTGGAGTCTGCTGGAAACCTGTTTGTTGTTGGTGTGTTGTTTTTGTTTGTTTGTTTGTTTGTTTTTGTTTTGTTTTGTTTTTATCAGCTCTCCCGTATGGGGAAAGTACCAGTCCGGTTCTCATGATAGTGGGGCAGACAGCCCCTCCCCCAAACCATTCCCTGATGCTCCTGAGACTGTTCAAACCCATAGGCTTGGCCTGTGCTTCTGCTCCTTCTAAAAAGGTCAAATTCAGGGTGTGGGATGCAAGGCTCCTCAGGGTGGGTCAGGCTGTATCACCTAGGGTGTTTTTTTTTTCTTTTGATGCCCTGTGACTACTGGGAGGGCTAGGTCCTTTCAGGAAAAATGGCCATTTGGGTTTGGGGCCTACCAAATTATATTCCTGGCTGCCGCTTTTCTGTGTCTCCCTGGAGTCCCTGTCTCTCTCCCTGCACCAAAGCCTCAGGTGACTACCTGCAAATGAGAACTCCTGTTCTCTGTGTTTAAAACAAATAAAGAAACACATAAACAAACAAATAAAAACTGAAACTGCAGTTTTTACCCTGGCTGGCTCTGGTCTACTGGCTCCGGACTTCATTGTGGCCAGAAGCAGCCCTTCTGCCTTTCATGGCTGGATGTCACATGGGCTACTGGTTTCAGTTCTCGTGCTCTGGGCTGTGGAACTCAGCCTGGGTTCCCAGCTGCTATCTTCTGAGGGGCTTCATCACAAGAACAAGAACAGCCTGTAATTATTGGAATGGAAGGAACACACGCTCCCGTACCTGGGAGTTCCCTCCTCATTCTGGGCCTGCCTTCAGCTCCTCTTTAGACCTCACCTTTCCCACCTGTCTCCAGGTGTTTTCTGTTTTTTCTTCATATGAATCTCCTCCTCAGCTGGACCTCAGTTGGTAATTCCAGGTGAATAGTCTCCAATTTAGTTGTATTTCCAGTTGTCCTGGGAGGAGATGCACGACAGGTTTGCCTATTTGGCTTCCATTTTTTCTCTCAATGATTTGCTTTTTTTCAATGTCTTAAAACTAGAACCAATTGGTGATTGAATAACATATGAAGTTTTATATGTCCTTATCTTGTGAAAGTAAAATGATACTTGGTTTGAAAATTGAGTATATAGTGATATAGTTTTCTAAGCCCCCAAAATAAGTAGGAAAAATAATGTTTTTCAGGGAGTAAAATATCTTAGATTTTGAGCTTTTCTTTTTTTTTTTTTACTTCAAAGTTAATGACTCTTCTGAAAAGTGGAGAATATGGGGTAGGAATACTATAGTCCAGGTTCCAATTTTCTAATGACCCTTTCAAATTGAAGTTCAATGTCATGCAATAGACACTTTTTAAATGCCTGTGTCGAAATACTGTGCTAAGTACTTTGAGATATGATGAATGTTTTCAAAATGTTCCAAAAGTTGTAGATAGCTTTGGAGATACAGTTAAATAAGAAATCATAATAAATTCAAATTTTCTTATTCTTAACTTAGTGCTCTTTTATCATAGTTACTATAGAAGTAAAATCAACATGTTTGATCATTGAAAGATTATGGGCCTGCTTAGAGGGAAATAGTACTAATAATAGTAATTTTAGAGGTAATATGAACATGTCATTATGATATCAATGCAAGAGACTAATAGAGAGAAAAGAGGTGGTATATTCTATTATGATCCAGTTATAAATCTCTATATATCTGAATAAAAATCTAGACGGCATTAGTCACAGCTAGAGAGCTAATTATCTAGAGTTCAGAAAAGCATTACTATTATATAGAAGGTACAGTTTGGTAGACTATGCAATGCTTATATAACTTCTTTTGAATTCTTTACAGGTTTATGCAGTTTATTTTGCATCTTTTGGCAAACATATCACATGGTTACATTTCAGAAAAATAAAACTACTGGGTCTCTTTTAAAGCAACAACTAGTAAGTTAATTCTTAAATTATTTGTGTATGTAGACTCTTGGTTAATGAACCTAAAGCAGGGCATGCAACATATATATATATATTAAATTTCAAATTGTTATTTCTCACCAATATATTTTTTACTTTTAAAGATATTGAATGAAACATTACAATTCTATGTGCTTGATCAGTCCTACAAACATTAAATTCATTGATTCCTAAAACATGCCAAAGCGTTCATTTTCCAGTTTTGAAAAAAATATATATTAAGAAGTCTTCAAAAATGAGAAAGCATGTAACATAAGTTTTGAAAAATAGAAGCTATAGATATATGAAACAAAAATTTTCACTAGGTGTGAAGAAGTAAATTTCTATCACACATATGGAAAATAATACCACATTTCTGGTGGGAGTAAATGTTGTGGGGCGACCCAGGTGGGACTCGAACCCACCCGTGAAAGACGACCACCAGACAGCCAATTGGAAAATTTAGGAAGCCTTTATTACGAACTCGAGTCTGGGCTCCTGGTTCCACTGACACAGCAGGGAAGCACGAGAGCCCTGAACTTCTGCAGCAAATGCCTTTTATCCTGAGCGCAGGAGGACTTGGCTAACTAACTGGCTAAGCATTACTCTTTATCTAAACTCTGATTAAGCGAGCAGCTTGGAATGCAGATGTCCTTCTTAGGGGTCCTTTGTCAGACCCTGTGGCGACCCAGAGCTGGGTGTGCCTCAGGCACCTGGTGTTTGTGTACTGAAACCACCAGTTTCTGGTTTTCTGCCTCCAGGCCTGAGGTCACCCTGACCTTAATTCGACTCCTTATGGGGGGAGCAGTCTCGCCCTTGCCCCTCCACAGTATGTCCTCATTGTTCCCCATATGCTCAGAAAACAAGAGTGAATGATGAAAGACGGTCTTTTGAATACTTTGTAACCATCAATTCTTTGGAGTGCCTGGCTTGTACATTCTGTCAACCAACAATTAGAGTGCTTACTGCCTACATAAATGGACACTTATGACATTTCAATTTTTAACCAATAATCCTGGCCTACCGCTGGTTATGAGGAAATATTTCCTGAGCTCATGATAGACTATACAATATTTTCTAAAGTTACTTCCTTAAGTCATCTCAATGGTACATCATTTTAAGCTAACCTGGTCACAAACATTGGCATGGGAGAACTAAATGTAAAACAGTCATTTCATTTCTGGAAATGGACATTATAAGTACCAACAGGGTAGTTTTATATACACCACATGATATTTTGAAAAGCCACTCTGGATTACATGAAGTACTGCTTTTGTTATTTGTTATTGGTTGACCAAATTCACATTTCCCTTTTTATTAATATGCAGTAATTTTTACTGATAATGTCTTCCTATATAGGGAAATTATTCTAGTAGGGATGCTATCTGACACCAGATTTGACTATTCAGTGGCATGATTCTAGCTTTGCATAAAGAGTCACATTTGGAGTCCAGTTACCATACTCATATAGAGGTATCACTGTAGTTAAGTAAAATTGTCTCTTAGGAAAACAAGAATAATTATTCTCCAGAGGTTAGCACTAGGAATGGTGGTAGAAAGTATAGGGAGAGAAATGTTAAGTCTATCTATGTACAACTTGTTTAGCAATTCAAATTTTAAAATGAAATGTTTGACATGGTAAATACCCATCACGGGGCATTTTCAAACAGAAGTTGAATTCACCCTATTTTTAATTCACTACTTTCTCTCTATTACCTTGCATCTTACCTATGGAATACTTTTAATCATTGAATAGGTACCTAACTAAATGAGTGACTAAAAATGAATGAGCAAATTTGTAGAGAGATTCCCACACAGAGGAAACAAAGACTAAAGCAGTTTCTATATCTCATACACCCATGGCTTTTATAAGACAAGACATGGGTTTAGGAGACTCACATTTAAAATCTGGAGATAGGAAAGAAGGATCCTAAACAATAATGCTTATAGTGAAAGTTTCACAGAGTGAGTCCTAGACTGAATTTAAAATATGGGAAATGTGAGCCAAGAGATAGAATTGTATGACACAATTAGAAAAGCAAGTGCCATAAAAGAGACAAAAATTAGATAACTTGCCCCAAATATTAACATTATTTTTACATTATTTGTCAGCAAGATATGCAAGGCCACGCAGACAAACAAAGCCTAAAGCAATACTGAAACAATGACAGTGAAGCCAGTAGGGAATTTTCCCCTACCTAAAAACTACTCTGTTGGTCTGGTTGAATGGTGCTTTCTCTCTCATACAGAAAACTAATTCTAGCAGAGAACTAAAGTTTGAAGTAAGATTGAACACTAGAAATTGTCAGATTCATGTTCCAGGTTCTCATTTGTCATAAAGGAATTTTTGTTGGGATATGAACAAGAAGGAACTTCACCACTGCCTGAAATAAACATTATATAAACTGTCACTCATAATTCACAGGTATAGATAGACCTGAAAAATAACTATGTGAGAAATAAACCCACAACAACCAATGTCACTTAGATAATCAGTCTGACACTCAAATTCTTCCTATCTAAAGAGACCTAGCAACAAATATGTTCATAACATCACTAAGAGTCTTCACAAAACACACACACACACACACACACACACACACACACACCAAATAAAACTGTAATGAAATAAAAATATATATTCCATATTTGGCAAAATGAACATTTCCAATATCTTATCTTTTTTTCTCTACACAGTCACTAGCATTTTGAGAATGCTCTTTTAAAAACACCTATATTTATTGATTTCAGAGAGGAGGAGGAAGAGAGAGATAGAAACATCAATGGTGAGAGGGAATCATTGATTAGCTGCCTTCTGCATGCTGTACCATGCCTACAAGTTAGGCATGTGCCCTTGACTGGAATCAAACCTGGACACTCAGGTTTGCAGGCCGACATTCTATCCATTTAGTCAAACCAGCGAGGGCGCTCTTTTATATTTGAAATTGTTTTCCATAACCAAACTAATCTCTAGTTTCCCAGTTACCTAAGTTTCTGGAATCCCTAGTGCTTTGAACTGTTTTCTTAAATTTATTTTTATTTTTTTCATACTATGGTCCTCTACTGATGAACAGTAACCCTGTGATGCCATAATCCCCATGTTATGTTTGTGAAAACAGAAAGAGAATGATTGCTTAAGATCAAGTTGATAATAAATGACAGGGACTTCCATTTCTGATGACAAAATGTTTAAAAATACCAGCTTTACCCTCTTGCTTGAAACATACAAGTTAAATTATATGAACCAACAATTTTCAAGACACTGTTCATCAGGCAAGGAAGGACACTGATCCCATTGAGAAGTGAATCAAACACAGTAACCCCTATGATCACCCCAAATTAATGCCTTGAGAGACTTTCCTTAGCACAATTCAGGGAGACCAAATGCAGGCAGAACTCAGCAGGCTCTCCAGAGTGAGCAGATGGAGTTGAGAGGCCAAGGAAAAACGGGTAGCTAGAGTTCATAGGACAGAATTAGAAGGAAGACCTTCACAAATAGAATTCCAGAGATTTGCAGTATTCATTAAGTGGAGTATTCTCAAACGAATACTCAAGTATTCACTTAAGTACTGACTAGTGCATGTCTGTGAGGAGGCTATTGGATGTTAGGGAAAGTACCACCCGAAAGCACTGGAAATAACAGTACTGGTGCTCACACAGGGCTGGCAATGGTGCTTCTTCCTACAATACACATAGGAAAACCTCGTGATTCATGGCAATTGGGTACTGTATACAGAGGGGCCTGTCTCAGTGTGAGTTTATTAGTCTGCTAAACTCCCATTGAAAAAAAAATACCATAGGCTGGTGGCTTAAACAACATACCCTGATTTTATCACAGTTCTGGGGGTTAAAGTCCATGATCCAGGAGATGGAAAATATAGTTTCTGGTGAGAGCTCTCTTCCTAGTTTGTAGATTGCCATCTTCTTGCTGTTCCATGACATGACTTTTCCTCTGTTTTTATAAGAGAGAAGATCTGGTGATATTTTTCTTTTTCTAAGGACACCAATCCTATTGGATTAGAGATAACTTTATCTCCTTTAGGGAATTACCTTAATTATTTCTTTAGGAAAATAACATCATCTTCCTATAGGCTCTATCTCAAAATATAATCACATTAAGGATTAGGGCTTTAATATAAGAATATGTATAAAGGCACAATTCAGTGTATAACAGTAAGGAATACTTAAGCATAGATTGGGTAATATAGTGGACCACTGAGTAATAGAGTAGATCTGACTAGATATCTTAAAAGCAACAACTCAACAGACCAAACTGTTCCCAAATAAGTAAACTGAACCCCAAAACAAAACTTAAGAATATCCCTAGAGATTTTTTAAAATATATGTTTTATTGATTTGTCACAGAGAGGAAGTGAGAGGTATAGAAAGTCAGAAACATCGATGAGAGAGAGACATCGATCAGCCACCTCCTGCACACCCCACACCAGAGATGTGCCCGCAAGCAAGGTACATGCCCCTGACTGGAATCGAACCTGGGACCTTGCAGTCCACAGGCCGATGCTCTATCCACTGAGCCAAACCAGTCTCGGCTAGAGATTTTCTTTTTTTTAAATCCAGGATCCAATAAGATAAAATTACAATGTCTGGCATCCAATAAAAAATCAGTAGATATACAAACAAGCAGGAAAATACAGTGCAAAATAAAGAGATCAATAAATAAACAAAAACCAATTTATTACTAAGTGATATCAGTGAAAATAGTGGACTAGGATACTTGAAGTTTAATTTCCTCCACAGAATCAACAAAAAATGGAGCAAAGACTGACAGAACCAACTTACAGTGGTACCTCGAGATACGAGTGCCCTAACATATGAGATTTTTGAGATATGAGCCATCGAGCGAGCGAGTTTTGCTTTGAAATATGAGCAACAGTTGAGATAAGAGTAATCTCGAGGATCAGACAGCTGCACACAACCCACCAGTTTACCGCAACTCGAGCGTCTCATAGTTTCACACGCTTCAAGGTTACGGAACGAATTAAACTCGTATCTCGAGGTACCACTGTAGTGGGATATCTAGGCTACAGTCAAAAGTTTATAACAGCCAAGCAAATTTTTGGTTAAGAAATAGATGATTGGAATATGGTACAAGAGTTTTGTGTTTCCGCTTACTCTTGCTCACGGCCCTCACTGACTTGGTAGCAGTCTTGATGACAGTCCACATTTCTGGTTAATGGTCCTAGTTCTGGAGAGGAGAATAGACCTTGCTTTCAAGGAATTGTATTTGTCTGTTTTGATCTGTCTAGGGGATCCCTGAGATATTGATGCAAGAGTTTTGCCTTTGTTTCACTTAACTTGAAAATTTCTCATGGTGCAAAAGTAGCTACCTAGGGAGCATCTCTCAAAAATGTTAAGTAGCGAATCAGCAAGCCACTACCCTTTGGGGCAAAAGATTATATGTGTGTCAAATAATAGGCACACTGAAAGGCCTGGAAGAAAAGCTGGAGAGTAAGATATTTTAAGATACAGGAATTTGAAAAGCTCCCACATGTACCATGGGCTTTAGAAAACCACACATATGCCCAGGACAAGATGCATACTCAGATAATATTGGAGAAACCTTAAGCTTTCACCACTGGCTGATCATTAAGCTCTTAAAAACAGAAAGTGAAGGTAATGACAATAGTTTAATGGCTTGGTGAAGCATTGAAGAAGTGCTCCAGTTCAGACCCAATCAACAAATCCATGAAGAATTTTAATTTGTTTTGCTCCAGTTATTCATGGAAATTTATCAAACCACTGGAAGACCATTAAGCTAAAAATAAATAGAGGTTTCAGAGATCACACATAACAAAGAATATAGTTTAGATAAGTCAGTAAATAAAATGTAACAATTAACACCCCCCCCCCCCAAAATATAGCAGCAACAAACACTGGGAGGAAGAAGACCTGATCTATAGAGTTACCATCTTATAATATTCGAACTTTCCAGTCTTTAAACCAAAAACAACCACCACCACACACACAAAAAAAGAAAGAAAGAAAGAAAGAAAGAAAGAAAGAAAGAAAGAAAGGAAGAAAGAAAGGGAGGGAGGGAGGAAGGAAGGAAGGAAGGAAGGAAGGAAGGAAGGAAGGAAGGAAGGAAGGAAGGAAGAGACAGAAAAAAAACACACACAAGTAAATGTGGACTAAACACACAAAAAAATTAATAGGAATTGTGCCTGAGAAAACCAAGACATTTTACACAAAGACATCGACCAATTATCTTATGATACTTAAAGAGACAAAGTAAACTATGAGAAAATAAATAGAGGAAAAGAGGACAAAAATGTCTCAACAAACAGAGAATATCAACAAAGTAATATAAATTATATAAAAAAGGGACCAAATAAAAATTCCAAACCTCCAAATAAATTGAAATAAAATCTTCACTAGAAAGTTTTCAGCAACAGAACTGAGCAGACAGAAGACTCAGGGAAATTAAATACAGGACAATTAAAAATATTAGAACAGAAATAAATGATATAGAGACCAAACAAAAAAACAAACAAACAAAAAACCCAAAACAATATAAAAGATCAATGAAACAAACAAAAAAAAATACAAAAGATCAATTAAACCAAGACCTACTTCTTTGAAAGGATAAACAAGATTGATGAACCACTAGCCAGGCTAACCAAGAAGCAAACAGAGAGGACCTAAATAAACAAAATAAAAAATGATAGAGTCAAAATAACAACAGATCCCTCAGAAATACAAAGGATTGTTTAAAAATATTATGAACAACTCTATTCTAACAAATTAGATAACCTGGAGGAAATGAAAATATTCTTAGAAAAATATGACCTTCTAAAATTCAATCAGGAAGATTCTAAAAATCTCAATAGGCTAATAACTATGGAAGAAATTGAAGCAGTCATCAAAAAGCTTCCAGCAAGGAGAGAAAAATGGCGGCGGAGTAAACAGACGC
Source organism: Lasiurus borealis (assembly GCA_004026805.1). Lineage (NCBI taxonomy): Eukaryota > Metazoa > Chordata > Mammalia > Chiroptera > Vespertilionidae > Lasiurus > Lasiurus borealis. The sequence goes on from PVJN01060221.1 coordinate 11,461, forward strand.
ACCTGGAGCTTTGTCGATGGGCAGAGGGAGAGAGAGCGGCTGGGAGTCGCACTGGGAGTGATTGGAGGCAAGTTGGAAGCCAGTTATCCTCCAGGAGAAGGCGGGGAACTGCTGGACGGGGCTCTCCCAGCCGGGCAGCCCCACTGCAAAGGGTTTTTGCCTGCCCGAGCC
>PVJN01060222.1:0-11631 GCA_004026805.1 Lasiurus borealis
TCTGTGGCCCCTGCCCCATGAACCTTCATGCTAACAGCTCCTCAACCTCTGCTGCCCATGCCCTGGTGATGCTCCACGCTCACCGCCCCTGCCCCACTCCACTCCTCTGCCTCAGCAGCCCCTCGAAGCTCCATCTTAATAGCCTCCATCCCGCTCCTCCTCGGCTCCGCCTCCCCTGTCCTGTTCCTCTGCCTCAGTAACCCCTCGAAGCTCCATGCTCACTGCCCCTGCCCCACAAGGCTGCTCACCTTCGCAGCCCCACCCCACCACATGGTGAGAGCCAGAACAATCCTTTGGTTGTTTGGGTCCATGGCTCTCTCTTCCCAGCTGCCACTGTGGGCAGCCAGGAGCCCACAGCTCTAGCTACCTCAGCTCTCTAGCATGGAGTCTGGTCCAGCCTGTGATCGTCACTGATTGTTACACTTGACCAGTTTTTATATGTTAGGATTACAACCTCTGGAGAGTTATACTCTGTGACCTTGGACACATTACTTAACCTCCTGTGCCTTGGGATTCTCATCTCTAAAATTATGATAATTTCACACATACCTTGCAAGGTTTTGGTAAATATGAAATTTAATAATAGCTATTAAATATTTCATTTACTGATAAAGTAAGTGAAAGTTGCTATTAATATTATTAACACCATTATTATCTTTAAATATCTACTATTCCATTGTATGTTATAATAGACATATTTCCTGATGTACAGATTCTGTTTCTGAAATACAGTCTGATCATTTTAGTTCATGGAAATCTCAAAGGGCCATCTCATCTTGGTTTTCCTGCCTCTTAGCTCGGCTACACAACATAGACCAAGCTTAAAGTACTGAAGTACCATTTGGGTTTGCACCCTCTGCTAAGGTTTATTATAGAGCTCCTGGAAGAGAGATGTCTTCTTGTTAACATTCTTTCCTAAGGTAGAATTTTTCATTTCTCGCTTTAAAAGGTAGAGAAGTTCACTGGTAGGTCACTGCTAATAGATATTATATTTATAGGTACCAGGAGTAGGCATTTTAATCATGAGTATTTTTCAGGTTATATATAATCTATTATGGCAGTTATTTTGGAAAAGAAGTAACATTCAGTTGAATAAGGTTTGAGCGCTTATTTTTTCTATTTGTTAAATTTCCACCATGTTCCCCCTTCACTCCCCTTAACTATACTATGGTTTGGAGTCATGTCCATGTTGCTCTTCCTTCGGTCTCCATGTTGCAGTATTATAGAGTTTTCAAGATTAGAACGTATGTTAGTTATTTATATCCAGTGCTTTTATTAATAGGTGAGGAAACTATGACTTAATGAGTTTGAGATTTTACTAGTTTGTGATGTGTGTTTTTGATACAAACTACCCATGAGATTTGTATGGATTTCCCAACTCGAAAAACTGTCTTAAATTTTGTGCCATACACTAAGTATGAGAGAAGAGAGAGGAGAAAGGTGAAAGAGAAGAGTCTCTGTAATTGATATCCCAAAAGAGAACATGGGACAGGATATGGTAAAAATAAATTTGCTTAGTAAGTATAGTGTATTGGGAGGCAGAATAGCATAGAATTTAAGAGCCTGAATATTGAAGTCAGGCTGTTGGGTTCTATTTCTGGACTTCTACTTTCTAGCTCTGTAACTCTGGGCATGTTTTTTCTCTTTACCTTAAACTTGTCCCCCTTCCCTTTTTTTCATTGATAGAAGAGTGCTGGCTACTAATAATAACTAACTTATTACTAAGTTCCATACTTAGGCCTATTAGTGGAGGAGAGGAAAAGTAGTTATGTGGTGATGAGTTGGCTTTAAAATACTTGTTTTAGCTGCTGTATATGACTCAGCACAGAATAATTGTAAGGACTTTTTATTAATGGATAAATAGTAGGTACATTTAGAGGTCTTTCATTTTAATACATACTATTCTGTCTCGGTGATGGGATATGAGGGTTTGGTTTATACAAAAAAGCAACCAGCAGTGGCCATTTTTCAGACCAGTTGTTAGGAATACATATGGATGGCAGCTTGATAAACGAGCTCAGGTAGAAAATGAAAATATGAGGATACAAGGATTTAAGAGTTTCTCTAGCCTCCTAAGACTCATAAAGAAATCCATAGATCAGGTATTTGGGACAAGGAAAACCAAATTAATAAAAACTTCAGCTAGAGTAAACATATAGCTTTCAGCTTTTATGAAAATTAAAATGAATTCATAAGGTTACCTTATCTGGCTGAGTTTAGTATTATTTCTCTAGGACTCCTGAACCATTTCTACCAGATGTGGCTAAAGGAATATTTAATTTTGCTCAGTGCTCCATATTTAGCAGGTATTTAGCATCTTTTCATTCATGTGGAAGGGTAGACTAGGAGCCACTCTGTAGTTTGACAAATAGCGAACTAACGATGGGATAATAGAGCCTTAGTTCTCCTCACATGCTATCTGTAAAAATACACAGAGGTCACTTTGATCCCAGGAAGGGTTGGACTGGCTTGAATTTTGGGAGAACCTGGCATGTAATTCATTTACATTTTAAGGTAGAGGCCTTCGGAATGAGTATCTAAGGGTAGAGAGGACCTGTAGTTTTCTTCTTCCAGCAGAGCACAGTGGGAACCCCATTGTAAATAAGGATAATAAAGTTGTCTGCCTGCTTTTAAGTAGCTTGTGGCTTACTGTGGTCCTGAATTTTAATTTGCTGATATTTAAAAATCATTCAATTTCTTAAATGTAAAACATGAATAAATATATACTTTTAGAGTTCAGGAATTATGGTTAGAAATACAAGTCATAATTGCCTTAAGAATTAAATCAATTATAAAACTAACTCTTTTTAAGGCAGCAAATAATTATCAAATTAATCTCATTGGTACACATGGGATTGGGTGGTCAGGAAAGACTTAATAGAAGAGGAAGTATTTGAGTAGTATATTATAGGACAGATAGCATTTGTATAAATAAAGTTAAAATGAGGATAACTTTCTGGAAATGTGCAATGATAGAACCACAAATACAAATGCTTCCAAATCACGAAGTTCAGTAAATAGTAAATCACCTTGCTTTGTATGGTAGGGCAGGTAATCTTTCTGTAGAAGAAATATAGTCTGTCTTTGGGAAGTAGAGAGCCAGTTAAAATTAGACTTTTATACAGGTCATGAAACAAAGTGCTTTATAAAGATCAATATGTTGAGGTATGAAAGATGGTACCAGTGTAAAAGGGTGACAAGAAATAAGATGATCTGGAAAGATGGTATTACATCTGGCCCAGTTGTGATGATATAAAATTTGATTAGGTTGGATAGATCAAGATCACAAAGTAATGGAAAGAAGAGAGATGTCACAAAGAGGGGGAAAAACTGGCACACTTGGTGACTAGGGGCGATACAAAATCATAGAGACTTACTGCCCCCAGAGTAATGACTCCCGAACTAAAATTCATGTGTTTATTTAGGCTTTGACAAGTTAGCTGTGGTTGTGTTATACAACTACTAGATTATCTGATTTTGATGATTTTTCTAATAAATAGGGAAAATCTAGCTGTGTTAATAAAAATTAAATAAAATAATTTTTACTTCCCATTAGCATTGATGAGTACTAAAGTTTAGTGTTAATTCTCCTTTAGAGTAGACATTTCCTTTCTCTAGATTGTTTATGGTTTGCTTTTTTTATTTTGAAGAAGAAAATGGTGTAGGTTCTAGGAGTTCAAATGCAATAATTAGAAAGGAGATACAGATTTTGAAATAGTATTTTATGCCTCTTGATCTCAGGTACAAAACACAAGATGAAGCAGTTAAATAGCAAAGCAAGACAAGAGGGACAGAGAATTAAAGTAAGTGTTTTCTATATATTGCATCTATGTTCCCATTAATCTCTGTTTTGTTATATAACTGCTCCTTCTGAATGTTCCAAATGTGAAGAAAACTATGGGTAAGAAAAGGGTGTATTTTAAAGTTAGGGTTAAATAAACCCAGAGAGAAATGTTTGTTATAATTGGTTACATTCAAAACAGCACCTGACTATATATTGTAATCTTACTATTCGTGGGTAACAAAATAATTGGGTTAAAAATGATGTATGCTCCTTCAAATCACATACCTATCAGATTGTCAGCAGTTCCATTTTAAGCCAGTCAAACCTATTTTTTTTCAGTCTAGCCATTCTAGGTACAATGCCAGTTGAGATGCTGTAATATAGATTTTCTAGAAAGAGCCTTTCTCACCTCACTGTGAGTTTCACTTCTTATGCCTATGAAATAGCATGTTTATCAGGATTAATCTTTGCAAGTCTCTCTTTTTTTCTTCTCATTGTTTAGTCTTTAAAGTTAACAAGTAAAAGTTAAAACATTTTATTCTTTTAAAATCTCTCGTGTCCCTTTTTGTAATTGTTGAGGTCCTAGTTTCTGATGGCTTTTTAATTATTTCCTATAAACTTAGGAAATAATTGAGGATGGAATCTGGCTGTATACATTGTTAGGCCTGTTTAGCCTATTTTTATTAATAACAACAATCATAACCAGCATTTGTCATAATATAGTTTAAGACCTTTTACGTGACGCCTATTCTAAGTTTCATACCAGCTCACCAAGAAGTCATTTTAAAAACCCTATACATTTCCCCCCTTTATTTTATTATTTTTCTATCACCATTTATCCCACATATACCCGCTTCTACTTCTATCCACTCCCCTACTGCCTCCCACCCCGTAGTCACCACACTGTTATTCCTGTCCATGAGTTCTTTCTCTTTTAGTTCTTTCTCTGCAAACCTCCCCTACCACAGTATACCCCCCACCAGAGTTCTCTGCTTACTCTCTCTGAGTCTGTCCCTATTTTGCTTATTTGTTCAGGTCATAAGATTCTGCATATGAATGAAATCATGTACTTTTCTTTCTCTTACTGGCTTATTTCACTTAGCATAACAGGTCCATCCATGTAGTCACAAAGGGTGAAATTTTCTTCCTGTTTGCAGCTGAGTAATATTTCATTGTGTAAATGTACCATAGCTATTTTATATACTCTTCTATTGATGGACATGGTTGCTTCCACATCTTGGCTTTTCTAAATAATGTTGCAATAAACATAGGAGTATATATATTCTTTCGAGTTAGTATTTCAGGTTTCTTCAGATTAATTCTCAGAAGTGAAATTGCTGGGACATAGGGCAGTTCCATTTTTAGTTTTTTTCATATGTATATTAGAAATCTGTATGTCCTCTTTGGAGAAGTGTCTGTTTAGGTCTTTTGCCATTTTTAAATTGGATTCTTTGTTTTTGGTATTGAATTTTATAAGCTCTTTATAAATTTTGGATTTTAACCTCTTATCAGATGTATTGGTGAATATGTTCTCCCATTCAATAGGTTGTTTTTTCATTTCGTTGATAGTTTCCTTTGCTGTGCAGAAACTTTTGAGTTTAATGTAGTCCCATTTGTTTATTTTTGTTTTGTTTTCCTTGCCTGAGGAGATGTATAAAATAAATATTGCTTTGAGAAATGTCCAAGATTTTACTAGCCTTTGTTTTCTTCTAGGAAGAATCCTGTACATTTTAGAAGTCAAGGAAATTTAGGCTCAGAATATAGAAAACTTACTAGATATTAAATATCTAAGACTAATATGACTCTAAATTACTGTTTCTTTCTATCATATTATCTTTGCTGGAGTATAAAAGAGACCCTTTGATATTTCTACTTATCAAGGACTTTAAAGATTGATACTCTAGAATTGTAACATGATAGGGCTACCTTTATTTCTTATAAAAATATTCACTTTTATATGTAAAAAAATAAAATAAAGCCATGGAATAAATCAGGTAAGTTTGCTTCTTGGTTTTGCCACTAATTTGACCTTGGAAAAGATGAAATACTTATTTGAGTTCAGTTTTCTCATCTGCAAAGAGATTGATCTCATAAAAAATGTATAAGAATTAAATAGAGGAAATTTTATAAAATATGTAGTGTAATATCTGGAGTTTATTAAGTAAAATGTTCCTCTTTTTACATCCAGTTTTATGAAAAATATTAGAGGCTTGGTGCACAAAATTCATGCATGGGGGGAGAGGGGTGTCCTTGAGCTCAGCCTATTCCCTCTCTAATCTGGGACCCCTTAAGGGATGTCTGACTGCCCGTTTAGGCCCGATCTTGGACATCCCTCTCACAATCCAGAACTGATGGCTCTTAACTACTCACCAGCCTGCCTTCCTGATTGAACCTAACCACTTCCGCCTGCCAACCTGATCACCCCTTAACCACTCCCCTGCCAGTCTGATTGATGCCTAACTGCTCTCCTGCCAGTCTGTTTGCCCCTAAGTGCCCTCCTCTGCAGGCCTGGTCACTCTTAACTGCCCTCCCCTCAAGGCCTAGGTCCCCCCCACCCCAACTGCCCTTCCCTGCAGGCTCATTCACTCCCAATTTCCCTCCTCTACTGGCCTGGTCACCCGTAACTACCCTCCCTTGCAGGCCTGCTCCCTCCCAACTGCCCTCCCTTGCAGGCCTGTCCCTCCCAACTGCTCTTCCCTGTTGGCCATCTTGTGGTGGCCATCTGTGTCCACATGGGAGTAGGATCTTTTGCCTATGTGGGGGCAGTCATCTTGTGTGTTGGAGTGATGGTCAATCTGCATATTACTCTTTTATTAGATAGGATAGAGGCCTGGTGCACAGGAGGGGACCAGCTGGTTTTCCCTGAAGGGTGTCCCGGATCAGGGTGGGTGTTCCCTTGGGATGTGGGGTGGCCGGGTGAGGCGCCTTTAGTGGTTTTCAGGCTGGCCATGTCCCCCAGCGACCCGAGTGGAGGTACCTGGGATTTATTTATCTTCTACAATTAAAACTTTGTAGCCTGGAGCAGAGCCAAGTCTTCTGCTAGCACAGCCATTGAAACTTTGTTGCCTTTGTGAAAAGCTTGGCTTCTTCCATCGCCAGGGCCAACCCAAGCCTCTCTCCTGCTCTCTCTCTGGCCATAGCCATCTTGGTTGGGTTAATTTGCATACTCACTCTGATTGACTAATGATTGTGGCTGGTGGGCATGGCTTGTGAGTGTGGAAGAGGTACAGTCAATTTCCATATTACTCTTTTATTAGATAGGATACAGATCCCTACTGAAGCAAAACCATGCTAGGAGTTTTATAATCTTGGGTGCTTCTTAGGGAGTAAGCTGGAGTATGTCCAGAACAAAATGAGGGACCTATTCTAGTTTTTAAATACTCCCCAGTAGGTTCTATAAATCAGAAAAAGAAAATTATGTTTACAAATTTGAAACTGTTGGAAAAGTTTACTATCTCACAGATTTTGGGATTTGGAGATTATTATTGAAAAAGTATGTAACCCAGATTCTTAGGAATGTAAATTCAAAAAGAAGAGGCTTTAATTTCTCAAAAAAAAAAAAAAATTAAGGATATCTATATCACAGGGTAGTTAGGAGACCTAAATGGAATTGATTATGTGGTCAGACATAGCATAATCAATTTTAGTTTCTTTTGTTGTCATTTATTCTAACATTTTCTGAAAATAAACTAGGAAGTTTTTCTTTAATATATTGAACTGATGCTTAATCTTTTGTGTTATCAAATGAAGTAATTATTTGGATGTGGTTTTATATTGTAAACAATGTGCTACATTTTGCATGGAGCAGAAACTATTCTTGATGTTTAGGAAATTATTTAGTGATTAAACAATAAAGAATTAGCTATCCTGAACCAAATATCTTCTCTGCATTGATGATAACATTACATCCATTGAGTTCATACTTTTTTGAGATAGTGCTCTGTAAATACTGTACTTGATTTGTCACTAACCCTACCTTACATCTTTAGATCACATTTCCTCAGTATCTTTCTTCCCTTTTTAAATCTTAAAGTCTTCTTTTGTACTTCTGGACTCTAGTTTGTAGGATCTTACATTCTTTCACTTCTTTTACTCATGAAGCATATATTATTGAGATTCCACTATTTTCTGTCTCTGGAATTAGTTGGGCAAAACAAAAATGATTAATTCACATACCGTGGGCAAAAATAGTACTCTTTCTTATGGGAAAAATAGATTATTCTACTATAGAATGATAAAAGTTCTAATAATGATGGCTCAGGGAGAATAGAATCACAGAAATTGAAGCAGTACTTGATTGTGAAACCTCAAAGGCATACCAACTGAAAATGATTATCTCTTTTGTAATACAAAAAAACAGAGAACTTAAGCCTGGAGATAAGTGAATTTCTTCCATTAGACAAGCAAACTTGGTCACATTACTAACTCATTCTAGACATTAGTTCCTAACATGTAAAACAAACAAACAAACGAAAAAATCTGAAAAAGATTAGTTTCTCAAACTGTGTTTAATAAGATATTAATAAACAATTTATAAATTCACAGTTCCATGGTACACCATATTTATGTATTGAATTAAAGAAAAGCAAACATCTAATATTTTCATGTTAGATTTTTGTTTTTAATATTAGTGTAAATTATAAACCTTTAAGAAAGGAATATAACATACTTCTAAAATATTTTCCCATCCAGGGAATCCTTCTATAACCCTTTTGAAATAAGTTTGACTACTAGTAACATAGCAGTCTCAAGGCATAGTAAATTAAACAGCTTATACATTTAACTGTTTATTTAGATCTGTGCTCCATTACAGTTAATTTTTTAATAAGGTGTGAAGTAAGGCTCCTGTTATATTGGTATCTGTTGTTTAAGAAATTATATTTTTCCCATTGAATTCTCTAGTTACCTCTGAAAATTAATTGACATATATGAAAAGATCCATTTTTTAACTCTATTCTGTTCCATACTTTTAAAAATATATTTTATTGATTTCTTACAGAGGAAGGTAGAGGGATAGAGAGCTAGAAACGATGAGAGAGAGAGAGAGACATCGATCAGCTGCCTCCTGCACACCCCCCACTGGGGATGTGCCCGCAACCAATGTACATGTCCTTGACTGAATTGAACCTGGGACCTTTCAGTCTGTAGGCCAACGCTCTATCCACTGAGCCAAACCGGTTTTGCTCCTTTTTTTTTTTTTTTTTTTTTAGATCATAACACCAAGACCACACTGGATTACTGTATATCTCTCTATATAAAAGGCTCAACTACCCAACCAGGAGCAGATACTTAGCACAGTAGCTGCCATGATGTGCATTGGCACTGCAGACCTGTTTCCCACAAAGCAACACTCGGCTTCCCCCAAGTGGGGCATGGGACCCATCACCACCCTGGAGTGACAGCCCCCCAAATTGTAGCGCATGATGCTGAGATCCCATTTCGCAAAATGTGGCTCACAGCCAGCCTGAAAACGGTGGCTGTGGGTGCCAGATAATGAAATCACCATCACCTAGCAACACCCAGCTTCCTCTCCTTAGCCACAACTAGCCTCCTGGCAGTTTCTTCAGCCCAGGTACATGACTTGCTTGATATCCAGGTGCAAACATTTCACACTCTAACATAATGTCTGTGAAGTGTTTTTCCTGCCTCATCTCATTTGATCATCACAGAAGTCCTGGAGTAGGTAGATAGGACACTTGGTAGAATCCTATTTTCTTTTTATTAGCTGGAAAATGGAGATTTAGAAAGTTTAGAAACTTGACCTGACTGAAAAGAAGTAAGAAATGGTGAACCTTGAAAATGACTTCAAGTTTTTTCATTGTGCAGAATATAGTCAAACACTGATGCAGTTAAATATTTTGCCCTTTGTTCTCCCTGTGTGATCTACAATAATAATCTGCTTCGTGTTGATATTTACTGCTGTGTTGCTGATAATTCCTGAAAGAGTGGTTGTGGTGCTTCACTGGGCTGACAAAAAGTTCAGCTAAATGTGAAAGGAAGTCTAATTAAGCAAGTTTATTATAAGAACATAAAAACCTAAGTTGACTCGTGCATGCACAATATATATAAAGCTCTCACTGGCACCAATCACACACATGTGTTTTGACCTGTCATTGTCAATCGTGAATTTGCTTTACACTTCTATTATAGAGAAAGAGCAAATAGCGATATTAAAATATTTCTTCAAATTTCCTTTCAATGTGCACCAGATCATGCACCAGACCACTAGTTTAAAATAAACCTTGATATGAGATAGTGTATGTCTTCTAATCGGTTATTTGGTTTTAAATTGTTTTTGCATATAAATTGAAATATTTGCAAAAGTATTCTGGGTTTTGTTTGGGATTACATTGAATCTATAGATCAGTTTAAGGGGAACTTATTTTTAAGAATGGGGAGCCTTCTGATCCATGAGTATGGTATATCCTTCTATTTAAGCTTTTTTAATTCCCCTTAGTAATGTTTTACATTTTCCTTTTTCTTTTTTTTTAATTTTTATTAATTTTTTATACATATCTCCCCATTGCCCACCTCCCTCCCAGGCTTACCCCAACCTCCCGTGTCTATGTTCATTGGTTATGCTTATATGCATGCATACAAGTCCTTTGATTGATCTCTTATCTACCTCACCTAACTTTAATCTTCCTGCTGTAATTTCACAGTCTGTTTGAAGCTTTACTGTCTCTTTATCTATCCTTTTGTTCATCAGTTTATAATGTTCTTTATTATCCACAAATGAGTGAGATCATGTGATGCTTCTCCTTCATTGACTGGCTTATTTCACTAAGCATAAGGTTCTCCAGTTCCAACCAGGTTGCTGCAAATAGTAAGAATTCCTTCTTTTTAATGGCAGCATAGAATTCCATTGTGTATATGTACCACAGTTTTCTGATCTACTCATCTGCTGACGGGGACCTAGGCTGTTTCCAAATTGTAGCTATTGTAAATTGTGCCGCTATGAACATAGGGGTGCATAAATCCTTTCTGATTGATGTTTGTGATTTCTTAGGATAAATTCCTAAGAGTGGGATTACCGGGTCAAATGGGAGTTCCATTTTTAGTTTTTTAAGGAAACTCCATACTGTTCTCCACATTGGCTGCACCAGTCTGCATTCCCATCAACAATGCACAAGGGTTCCTTTTTCTCCGCATCCTCGACAACAGTTGTCATTTGTTGATTTGTTGATGATTGCCATTCTGAAAGGTGTAAGATGGTATCGCATTGTCGTTTTGATTTGCATCTCTTGGATGATTAATGACTTTGGACAAGTTTTCATGTGTCTCTTGGCCTTCTTTCTTTCGTCTTTCGAAAAGGTTCTATTTAGGTCCGTTGCCCATTTTTTTTATTGGATTGTTTATCTTCCTTTTATTAACTTAGTATAAGTTGGCTGTAGATTTTGGAGATTAAGCCTTTATCAGTGATAACATTTGCAAATATGAAATATGTTCTCCCATACAGTGATCTTTCTTGTTGTTTTGATGGTTTCTTTTCCTTTGCAAAAGCTTTTTATTTTGATGTAGTCCCATTTGTTTATTTTTTCTTTAGCTTCCATTGCCTTTGGAGCAGTATCAGTGTAGAAGTTCTTTGGGCATATATCTGAGATTGTGCTGCCTGTGGATTCTTCTAGTATTTTTATGGTTTCCCTTATAATGTTTAAGTCCTGTATCCATTTTGAGTTTATTTTTGTATTTGGTGTAAGTTGGTGGTCCAGTTTCATTTTTTTGCATGTATCTGTCCAATTTTCCCAACACCATTTATTGAAGAGGCTATCTTGGCTCCATTGAATGTTCATGCCTCCTTTGTCAAATATTAGTTGAGCATAGTGGTTTGGGTGGATATCTGGGTT
>PVJN01060223.1:0-11631 GCA_004026805.1 Lasiurus borealis
TAAGTAAATGGGAGATAGCGTAACCATGAAATGCTCAATATATGTATAATAGACATATATTGAGTCCAACGTAACCTGAGGACTGCCTGTATATCCTTTCCTGCAACATTGGCAAAGAATGCAGAAACACACTGGTCATTATACACACAAAAAGTTGTTCAGCCTCCTTCAATGTTCAGGGAAAAGCAAATTAAAATAACTACAAAACAGTTATTTGTCACTTCCCAGATTAGCAGAAATGAAAACGCTGGACAATACCCAAGATGGTGACTGCAGAGGAGGTGGATCTGCCGGTCACAGTGCAGGCATTTGTTTGCCTTGCCTTTTCAGGAGGGTATTTAGCAATATTTATCTTTTTAAAAAATATATATATTTTATTGATTTTTCACAGAGAGGAAGGGAGAGGGATAAAAAGTTAGAAACATCGATGAGAGAGACATCGACCAGCCGCCTCCTGCACGCCCCCTGCTGGGGATGTGCCCATAACCAATGTACATGCCCTTGCCCGGAACCGAACCTGGGACCCTTTAGTCCGCAGCCCGATGCTCTATCCACTGTGCCAAACCAGTTTCGGCGCAATATCTATCTTTAATGCATGTACCTTTTGGCCCAAGAGTGCCACTTTAAGGACCATTTTCTACAGAAACACTTGCACATGGACTCAAATACATATCGGCATGGATGAATGTTGCAGTACTATTTATGCTAGCAGATTAGAAACAACCCAAAGGTCTCTCAACAGCAGACTGGTTGAAGACAGACTGCCAAACTGGCCTGTGGAATACACACAGCAATTTAAACGGATGGTACAGCCATAGATTTTGTGACAAGAAAGTATACCGAGGGTATTTTGTCAAATGAAAAGGCAAGCTTCAGCATGGTGTGTGCGCTGTATGTATGTGTGTGTGCACAGAATATTTCTGGGAGGATAGAGAAGAAACCGCGGAGAGCAGTTATACCCCTAGAAAGTGCGACTGTGTGTGTGGAGGGGAAGGAAGCCTTTTTCCTATTCAGCTTTCTGCTTGAAGGTCTTACTGTGACAGCAATACCAGGTAACACATCCTGAGCAGCCACGATATGTGTCCAGCTGGGCCACCCTCTCCCTCCTGCACATGCCCAGTAGTTGTGCTTTCCAGAGGGTTCCAGAGGACAATGGGTTTTGGGAGGCCCCTCCCCTACCCAGCGGCAACTCCTGCGGCGCAGCTGGGCTCCATCTGGGGCCTCTGAGTCACTCCTGCCTGGAGCGCAGGCTCCCTCTGCTGGCGCCAGCGCCCAAGGCTCTGTGACCTGGAACATCAGTCTCCTAACAACCCCCCACCCCCCACCTCAGGCTCTCCCTGAAACACTGGGGACCCCACTTCATGATCTCCAGGGCTTGTTGGGGCTAACCGCACTCCATGGATAGGGAAGAGCTGGCTAGGAGGCCCCAAATCCTTCCTCTGAAAACTGAAAGGCCAAAAGGAGAGAGAAGGGTGCCTAAGCTCACCAGTTCCTCCAAAATGCAAATGCAAACATTACAGTGAGAAGCTTTCCGTCCTTGAGATGGTAAAAACCTAAAAGCCCGACAGCCTCAGGCCTGAGTAAGCGGGGAGGAAGCAGGAACTCCTGATTAGCATCACTTGAGCAGGCAATTTGGGGAGATTAAGTGAACTGAAGTCGGTTCTAACTCTGGGCACTATATTAATGCTTCATATTATCACACCCCCTCCCCCCAAATACATTTACAAAAAGCTCTACAGATAGGGGAAATGCCCACACAGAATAAAACAGAAACAAATGAAACAGCTCGTTCACATAATAACATAACCACTGTGAAGATGAAGAAATAACTAACCCAAATAAATTTTGAACACAGTATAGTGATATTTCCTCTGGTTGAAGACATTAAAATGGAAAAGCCTGGCCCTAGCCGGCTTGGTTCAGCGGATGGACCGTCAGCCTGCGGACTGAAGGCTCCCAGGTTCGATTCCGGCCAAGGGCACATGCCTGGGTTTCGGGCTCCATCCCCAGTGGGGGGAGGTGCAGGAGGCAGCCAATCAATGATTCTCTCTCATCATTGATGTTTCTATCTCCTTCTCCCTTCCTCTCTGAAATCAATACAAAAATATCTTTAAAAAAATAATAAATGGAAAAGCCTGTAAACAAATATTGAGTCCTAGATTTGTTGGGTCAGCAATTCTGAAACCACTGTCTGCACTGTATCTTGTAATCTTCATAATGTCCACAGAAGGTCAGTACTGTCATGCCCATTTTACTGAAGAACAAACTGAGGCACAAAGATACGTAAGTTCCAGGGCTTCTCACCAGGTGGCCAAGCTCCAGTTCCAGGGCCTTGGCTGTGATGCTGTGCTGCCTCCCTAGGCCTGCTGTCAAGGAGGGGCTTAGCAATGGGGTTTGTCCCATGCACAGAGGAGGCACTTGAGACTCAGAGCAAGAGTCAAAGCCACTTGCCTAACTACACATAGCTGGTCAGTGGCCCAAACCCAGATCTACCCGAGTCCTGAGCTTGTGCCTTCACCCACCACAGTAAGCAGCCTGGGAGGAGTTAGTCATCATGGTTAGGCCACCCATCACCCCCGTAACCACCAGCAAGCCTCTCCACCCTGCTCTGTGCCCCAGGGGGCTGGCCTGTATGCATCCCACCCTCTGACTTCCAGGTGGGGTGGGGCCCAGTGCAAAATGAAAATGCAAGGCCCCTAGTTCAAAAGTTATTAAGAACTTTAAGACAGCGACAGCGACAGCAAGCATTTAACTAGTGTGGGACCTTATGGGAGTGCATGCACCCATGGAGGAGGCCCTGGCTGGGCTATGGGGCACAAGTAGGAGATGCGTGGAGAGAGCAGAGTGAAGCCGAGATATCATTTTCCAGCTCCTCCCTGCAGCAGTGCCACGGGCTGGCTGCCATTCTTGGCCACGTTCCCCTTTGTGACTCTCCCCTCTCTCTCCTCCCCTGGCCTCTTCAGGGGAGGTGAAGTCTCTGGCTTGAACCGCATCCTGCTCACCATCTCTGTGGCCTCCCCATTCCCTGCCCAAACCTTTGTCAAGACCCCTGCCAGAACCTTCTCAAACTGACCTCAGGGAGCATGCTTCTGTTCCAGGTGGGGGACCTGCGTCACAGACCCCCCTTTCTTGGGAGCTCACACATCCCAGGTGCCATTTCAGGGTACAACCTCACCTGCTCTGGGAGGCCCTGATGTAGTCTGACTTAATATGGATGACAGAAGCTCAGAGAGGAATGGAACATGGGCCCCGGCTGGGATGTGAACCCAAGTCTGTCTGCCTCCCTCGCCCCCCTTTTCCCCCTCAGCACCTGGCTGCTGGTACTGCCAGCTCCCTTCTCTGTCTGACCATCTAGCCACCACTTGTCTCAGCCGATTTTTTGGGCCATCCCTCGGAGCAGACTTGGGGCTGAGTCATCCCCCTGTGTCCACTGCCTGTCCAGCACATGGAGTCCAGCTCAGGCAATGTCCCATGTTCCAGAGGCCAGTGAGAGGGTCACCTTCCCTGCTGTGGTCTGGGAGTATCAAGGGAGGAGGGTGGATAGAACTAAGCCGGGCCCTGAACGGCCATGGACAGCCCTTCCCTGACAGGGCTGCTGGGGAGGAAGGGGTATCCGTCCCTGGCATGCAAGTACACCGGAGGTTCTCAAAGTGTGCTCCTGGGGACCCTGAGACCCTTTTAAGAGGCCTGTAAGGTTACAACTGTTTTAATTAAAGCATTAAGGTGTAATTGTAATTTGCCTTCATCATTCTCTCCCAAGTGTAGAACCAGGTTTTGCAGGGCCCATATGGCCTGTGCCCCTCCAGCTGAATGAATGCAGCACAGGTGACAATCCAGAGCTTCTATTAAACAGGACACAAAAGAGAGTTGCAGCACTGAAAGCAATGGCAATCTTCTGACTACATGTTCTTTTGTTTTGAAAAAATATAGTTATTCGTCTTTTAATATTTTTTAATTGATTTCAGAGAGAGAGGGAGAGATAGAAACATCAATGATGAGAGAAAATTATTGATTGGCTGCCTCCTGCATGCCCCCTACTGGGGATCGAGCCTGCAACCCAGCTATCTGCCTTTGATCAGAATCGAACCCGGGACCCTTCAGTCTGCAGGCCAATGCTCTATCCACTGAGCCAAACCAGCTAGGGCTAGTTATTCTTCTTAAAAGAAGACTTTTGGGTTTATCATTGCTATTTTAAAATAAATCAATAACTTAAGTATATCTGTTTTAATTTTTAATGTAGTAAATATCAAATAGGTATAATCCATACAAACAAAAGATCTTTGGGGATCTCAATGAGAGGAAGCGGGGTCCTGGAGACCAAGGTATTTGAGACCCAATGGTGCATATAAATCAATGACACCACTAGCATCGTACTCAGCTATTGTCTCTCTGCTTCTTTGCCTGTGTCCCCCACCACACTGTGAGCCCCATGAGGGCAGTGATTTTTGCCAGTTTTGCCTGTTGCTATATTCCAGCACCTAGAAAAGCATCTGGATACAATAGGTGCTCAATAAAGATTTGCTGCATAGATAAATAATTACATACCAATTGGCATCATTATACTTGCATTTTGAGTCAACTTTTTCCTGCCAGATCCTATGCCAAGCATTTCATAAGCATAACCATGCAGAAGGTGGGTCCCAAGGAGGGTGAGGATTATAGGCACCTGGGTGTAATCTAGGTTCTGCCTCTTGCTACCCTGGACCAGTTAGTTCACTTCCCAGGGCTTTGGTTTCTCTCCAGTCATGGCCAGGCAAGGTTCCTGGCATGCCAAGGCAGGAGCTGGCACACCTTGGGGGGTGAGAGCAACACCTACATTTGCACCTCCTGCCACTTATGTCACTTGGTCAGATACTGAGCACCCACCGGCTGTGTCTGTTCTCTAAGAGTCCCCCAGTTGGTAAGGGAGACAGTGGTCAGCTGTGTCCTTGGCCTTGGGCGTTATCTCCTGGGCTTATTTCCCCATCGGTAAATGGGAGATAATGCTAATACCTCCCTCTCAGGGTTGGTGGGAGATGTCAGTGAGAGCTCTGCAGGGAGATGGAGAGGAAGCACTACACAGAGGTCATCATTACTTGTGTGAAGCTAGTCCCTTCCCTCCGGGCCTTTTTTCTCTATCCGGGAAGCGGGTGTTAGGGTCTTAGGAACCCTCAGCGTACCAGTTATTCACCTAGTGCTTCTTTGCTCTGAATCCTTTCTCTCCCCTTTGTACTCCACGCCCTAGGGGTTCTAGCTGCTTCTGACACTTACTACTAACTGGACTGCCCCCATATTTCCTTTCTGTTTCCAGTTCTTCTGACACATTTAAAAGAAGTCCCTGTCTTAAACCCTCTCTGTCTGAAATACCTCGCGCGAAGTCTCCCCCTGGCTTGGGCCCCACTGTGGCACAGAAAGCCCCCAGCAGGGCCAACCAGGCCATACCTGCAGCTTCTTCAGCTGGCTGTTGACGGTGGCCAGGTCCCCGCCAGGGTCCACGTCTTGCAGCTGGCTTTCCATGTGGAGGAGCTTCTTGTCCAGCTCAGCGAAGCTCTGCACCAGCTGGTCGGCCTTGCTTGCCTCAAAGAGCTGCCGAGCCTTGGCCTGGGTGGTGCTCTCCAGCTCGGCCCAGCACTGCCGGATCTCGCCCAGCTTCTTCCGCACGGAAGCCGCCAGCTCTGGCTTCTCCTGCATCAGTTGCTGGCCCTCCTGCCCCGGACAGTGGGAGTCAGGAGGTGAGGGAAAGAGGTGGATGGCGGGAGGGGACAGGAAAACATGGGGGCAATGGGACGGGATGCAGGGAGAGATGTGGAGAGAGCCGAAAGGAGTTGAAGACACCGAGAGACAGACATGGGGGGGTGGATGCAGAGAGAGGTGAAGAGATTTGGAGAAGCCCAGTCATAGGAAGAGAGACGGTCAGCAGATAGAAGTGTGGGGAGGGAGGCAGAGAAGCACAGAGACATGGGAGGAGACAGTCATAAAGTGATAGCCACAGAGACATTCCCATAAGTTCAGAAACATGGGTAGAGGCCATAAAAAAGATGAGAGAGAGAGAGAGAGGGAAAGAGAGAAACTTCCATTAAACTCAAAGTAAAAAAGAGTGGCTTTGCCATATGCACCTATGGCCACTTAACAGTTTAAGGCCCATCTGGGTGTCTCCGTTTGAGTCAGAAGAGTGGGGATATCCAGGGCTGCAGGTCTAGGGGTTCAGCCAGAGTAAGGGGCAGTTTTGGGGGTTGAGACTTGGAGCAAAAATCTGCCTGGGTTCCACCAAGACTGAAGTCAAACTCCAATATACGTTGGCCTGGAGCATATTCAAAATAAGCATACCAGAGCAATTACAGCTCCCAGGTAAGCATTTTATGCGCAGAAGCCCAGAGAAGTAACTATATTCATTATTTCCTTAATTTTTAAGCAGAGCCAACTGAGGCTCAAAGAGATTAACACAGCTCCCCAACACACAGCACACACAGCGGGGAACAGGCGCACAAGGGCACAGAACCCAGGTTTGTAGGAATGCAAAGTCCACTTTAACCCTAGCT
This sequence comes from Lasiurus borealis, assembly GCA_004026805.1. NCBI lineage: Eukaryota > Metazoa > Chordata > Mammalia > Chiroptera > Vespertilionidae > Lasiurus > Lasiurus borealis. The sequence goes on from PVJN01060223.1 coordinate 6,519, forward strand.
CCCTAGGGCTTCATCTATTCTAGATGCTTCCAAAGGTGTGGAAGGAAGCCTGCTGGAGGAGGCTGCAGGAAAGAGAGAAATACAGGGTATGTAAAAGCAGGTTTATAGTTGTGAGTGTGCGGCTTTTATTCTTGTATTATATTATTTCTTTATTGATTATTTTATATTTATTTGTATTATTTGTCTTGTTATTATTTTGTATCAGTTATGATTTATCTTCTAGGTAAATAAAGTTATTGTAGCAACCATAACCTGCATGTCTTTTTCCCTAGAAATAAATGTAAACCTACTTTTGCCCTCCCTAGTATTTAGAAGCTAGGAGGGTCTGGGCACCATTCAGAAGAGAAGCTGCCATTTTACAAATGGGCAACCAAGGCTCAAAGAGGTTACATGAATTGCTCAAGGCCACATAACTACAAGCAAACATGGCAGTGATCTGAACCAGTTCACCAACAGCAGGCTGGTGGTGAGAAGTGGGTTCCCTGGAGGCCTTTGGTGCCTGGCCTAGGAAGAGGGGCCTCCTCATCCTCACCCTCTCGATCTTCTCCAGCCACTCCTTATTCTGAGCCAGCTCGGCCATGAATGCCTGGTGCCGGAGCCATCTTTTATGCAGCTTGTGACCATTTTCCCGTGTGCCGTCGCGAGCCATCAGCATCTTCTCATGGATCCAGCCATCCAGCTGTGGACAGGAGGAGGGCTCAGTTGGTTCTCCCAATCTGGCATGATTCTCATCCCCTCCAGAAGTCCCAAGTTCAGGGCCAGGACTGGTAGGTTTGGGGCAGGGGAGGAAGGGATGGAAAATTTTTGAAAGTGAAGCTTTTTTTATGTGTGTGTGTGTGTGTGTGTGTGTGTGTGTGTGAAGTGAGGGGGGAGGATGGATGAAAGAGTCCCCAGAAATCTCCATTCCTCATGCCCTTTGTTTTCAGGACAGACCTTCCCCATAAATCCTAAGCCCCAAGGCAGGGCTCCTTAGCCAGTGAGCCTTGTCCCACTCCTGCCCAAGTCCTCCAATCTAATTTAGCTCATTTTCAATTCAGCCCCTGGAGTCCCTGGAGCCCCTCCCCCAACAGCAACATTTAGACCCTTTGATTCAGTCTCAGCCACCTCCAATAAGGACCAATTCAAGATCCCAACCCACTCCTGTGGGTATCAAGTGAAGCCTCCATACCTAGCTCCACCCCCCCCCCAATATGACCAGCTGAATCCCTAAACTACCTCCCAACTGGTGCCAAGTCTAGTTCTCTCCAAACTACCCCTCCAATCTGGGTTAGACCCACCCCACACAGCTCATATCCAGCCTCCTTAATGAGCCCAGGACTCCTTAAATCCCGCCACGAGGATCCAATCCAAGACCACAGTTCTCCCAAATCATGAGCAGTCCTAGCCCCCTACCAAAGTCAAACCCCAATGCAAGCCACAGGGTTGCTTACTAGCTCCCCAAAAAGCTAGGCTCAGACTCCTCAACATGGACCAGATAGACCCTCCCAGACAGCTCCTCCCTAACTAAAGGCAGTTCTAATCTCCCCACCCACCAACAAAACCCATCATCCAAAATGCAGGCATGGAGTGGGCCCCTCTCACTACCTGAGCAGGACTGACCACAAGGGTGCTTTCTGAGCCCCCAAATTAAGACTTGTGCCCTAAGCCCCAACCTCCCCACTCATGACCAAAACTGGCACCTGAGAAAGTTTGCTCCTCCCTCTTCTCCACCTCCTCCCAGTCACAAGATCCTCCTTCTCCCTCCTGCCAAAAAAAAAAAAAAAAAAAAAAAACACCAAAAAAAAAAAAACATGGACTCTCGCTCAGCGGTCCCAGGAGGCAAATGCAGTCACAGCCAAGGACAAATCCCCCATTGGCCAAACCCCAGTTCGTGTCCCCAGAGCATATGCTCCCGGGGGTCCTGACAGCCTCAGACACACACACACTCTCTCTAGAGCCAAGCCAAAGGCTGAAACCTCTGACTCAATTCATCGGCTCCCACACAAGGTAAGAGTTTGCCAATGGCAGCCACAGCTCGCAGTAAAGACACAGGCTCTGAAGGATATGGTACTCTGTCAACAAGGTAAAGCCCCAAAAGTGATTGACCCCATCACCCAGGGCAAAGACAGCCCCCCACAACCAGGGGAAAGCCCCCCAAACCGGAGCCTCTCAAAGCCAGAGCAAGTCCAAGACCCTCCTCGTCCAAGACAGACCCTCGCAAAGGTGATTCGCCCCGTTATCTAACGCTAACATGGATCCCCAAAGAACCAAGGAAAAACACTCCGAAAGGCTGAGTCTCCCAACCCCAAGAAGCATCTCCGATTCCCCATTACTCAAAGGAGAGCACCTTAGAGAGGTGAAGACCCCCCCCCTATCCCCCAGGACAAGTCCACTCTACCCCAGTATCCTTAAAAGTCCCCCCTTTTCTGCCTCAGTCCCTTCGGACTCGTCCTCAGTCCCGCCCGCAGCAGCACCGCGGACAGCTCCTGCTGTCCCAGCACCTCTGCAGGGTTAGGGTCCTGGCGCCCCGCCAACGCGCCCCCGAACCCCTCCCTCCTGCGGCCGGAAGGGCGAGCGCGCGCCCAAGCCCCCTCCCCCGCCCGCCTCGACGGGGGCGCGCATCAGCCCCCTCCCCCCCCTCCCCATCCCGCGCCCCCAAGACCTGAAGCGGCGTCTGCGTGGGCTGGGTCCCTGCGGCGGCGGGAGGGCGGGCGGGCTCTCGCCCCTTCACTGCAACGGCAGCGGCAGCGGCGGCGGCGGCGGCGGCGGCGGCGGCGGCAGAGGCTCCGGCGGGCGCGCGCCCCCGCCTCCGCCCGCGCACCTCGGCGGCGCGCCCGCCCGCCCGCGCGCGTCCCCTGCCTGCCTCCCTGCCTGCCTCCCTGCCCGCCTCCCTGCCCGCCTCCCTGCCCGCCTCCCTGCCTGCCTCCCTGCCAGCCTCCCTGCCCGCCGCCTTGCAGGGGCCCGGCTCCGGGGGAGGCACCACCACCGCCGCCCTGAAGCCTGGGCATGAGGGTTCTGTGCCCGCTCAGGTGGCTGCTGCTTGATCCAGAGCATCCTCACGATGGGAGGGGATTCCTGGGCCAAATGAAATGTGGGGAGCGGGTCTAGGCCGCGGGCTGCCTATGGGAGGTGCGGAGTGTGGGGAGGGTGGGGTGGGCTCCTGATCCGTTTCTAACGGGAAGGGGCTCGGGCTCCGGGATTCCTCAGGCACAGGGGCAGAAGACGGGGGAGGGTGTGGGCATCTATAAAACTTCAGTCCAGAATGGCATCCCGTGGGAAGAAGGATAGGGACGGGGAGCTCCTGATCCCATTTCCGGTGGGCGTCCTGAGTCCCAGGCCCGTCTCTAATAAGCTTCAGTTGTTATGTGGGAGGGGAGGTGTCAAACGTGAGAGAACAGTCTAACCATCTTTAATGAGGGACCAGGGCCCACCTCCTGAACCACCCTTAGCTGCGGAAAACTCAGGTACCGATCACCATGTGGGGTGGGGCAGGAGGGCAATGACTCTGGGTCAGGCAGAGGGGTGAGGCCAGGACCATCTCCATCTGGGGGCCACACAGTGTTTCCTGGGCCCTCTCTAATGTGATCGGAATCCAAAATGTTTCTATGGGATGCAGGGGGAGGCGGGGGAAGCAGTGTGGCTCCTGAACCTTCTCTAATGAATAGAGAAGGGATCTGATCTGGGGCGATCCTTTTGGGTGTAGAGATCATCTCTAAAGGGGCAGAGCTTGATTCTTGGACACTTTTAAAGGGGCACAAGGCTTGTTTCTGGACCAGGTGTGACTGAGGCTGTGCTACGGGCTGCTGTCCACTCACGCTCCACCCCCCCCTCCAGTCAGTCTCTCTCTCCTCTCTCCCGCAGGCAGCAGAGAGGAAAGGAAAGGTGAGACCGGTGGCGCACAATCCCGCGGGACTGACGCGCACCGTTGCCAGGGGCTCCCACGTTGGCTGGGGAGGAACCTACAGAGCATGCGCGTGGAAGCCGGGCTCCGCATGCCTCCTGGAACCTCGCCGGATGACCCACTTAGATGGGGCGTCCCCACCCCTACCGCCCCTCTGCCCTGGAGCACTCTCCTCCCGGGCAGAAAGCACTGTGCCCAGCACAGCTGGGAGTCCTACCTCGTGGCAGTCTCGGAGGAAGTGCTGCAGCTCAAGCTGGTCGCTTAGCTTCTGCATCCACTGCTGGGCCCGAAGTTGGTTTTCTTGGCTCCTAAGGATGGGAAATAGGGACCGGGGGAAACCTGAGGGGGAGCGCTGGCAGTGGGGCTGTGAGGGAGGAGAAGGAGGAGGAGGAGGAGATGACAGCAAGGTGGGAATAGGGGGAGAGGCAAAGAAACATCTGTGGGGCAGAGCCAGGGACAGAGGTGGAGAGGTGCAGAGAGAGAAAGACAGAGACAGACAGACAGACATCTAGGGAGAAAGAGATACAGACAGAGTTAACAGAAAACTTAGTGAGAGACACCTAGAGAAATTAAGAGGGCGAGATAGACTCAGAGAGAGAGAGACTGTAAAGGCCTAGAGAGAGAAAAACAGAGACACATAGACACAAGACCAGAGACAAAGAAATAAGCAAAGATCTCAAGGCGGAATGGTTGAACAGAGATCTAGAGACAAAAAGAAAGATGCCAAAACCGGTTTGGCTCAGTGGATAGAGCGTCAGCCTGAGGACTGAAAGGTCCCAGGTTCGATTCTGGTCAAGGGCATGTATCCTGGTTGCAGGCACATCCCCAGTAGGGGGTGTGCAGGAGGCAGCTGATCGATGTCTCTCTCTCATCGATGTTTCTAACTCTCTATCCCTCTCCCTTCCTCTCTGTAAAAAAAATCAATAAAATATATTTTAAAAAAAGAAAGAAAGACCAAGGTAGAGAAATTAGGAAAAGGAAAGAAATGAAACAGTAGTATTGCCAGAGAGATAGAAAGAGAGGCAGCAGTAGAGGAGAGAAGGGTACAACAGAGTTGGGTAGAGGGAAGAGAGCAGGGCCGGGGGGAAAAAAGGGGCTGGAGCCACAGGGAGGGTGGGCCGGTGTACCAGCAAGGAGGGGCCGACCCTTGGCCTGAGTGAACTGACCAGGCTGGACCCAGGCCCCAGACCCACAGCGTAGGGCAAAGTGCCCAAGAGGCCTGGTGGAGGGGCT
>PVJN01060224.1:0-11631 GCA_004026805.1 Lasiurus borealis
GAAGGAGGAGGACCCACAGGGACAGCAGGGAAGAAGGTGGCCTCGCTGTCCATCTCCGGAACGGACACCCGTCAGGCAGCCACGGGAGGGGCAGGATCCCCTTCTTTCGGTGGCTGCCACTCCAATGACATCTCAAGTCATGACGATGTCCCCGCTTCAGAGGTGTTAATGAGTCACGTGTCTGGCTGGGAGTCTTGGGACCGCGGGAGTGGGAAGGAAACTGCAAAGTGTGAATGTGGAGAAAGCTGAGTGGCACTGCTCCAGGCAGCCATGCGGCATCCAGACAGCGACAAGCATCCGATGGCCAGCCAAAGGGCCGGGGGACCCCAACGACGTGGCCACATGAAGGAGCGGCGAGGCTGGGCACAGAGAGACACACCATCCCAAAGCTGTGCCAGACGGCAAGTCCGAGACCCTGTCTCATATATACCATCAGTGTCCCCATCCTGCCTGAGACCACACTGAGGTCCAGAGACGGCAGGCGTTTGCTCCAGGACACACAGTGGGCAAGTGACAGACGCGGGGTTTAAACGTGGGCTGCCTGACGCTGAGCCTGTGGCCACTGCAAGGCCCTGCCTGGCAACCCTGCAGAGCACTCGCAGTGGCTCCGCCGCCTCCTATCTCGGGGTTCAGCGCACGGCGCACGGAGGTTACCTCGGCTTTACCGCTGGCCACAGGCCCCCATCTGGTCTAATGTGCCGGTAGCAACCGACGACAGCACTTCCACTTCTGTCTGCCCAGGTCGGGGACACTTCCTTCTATTTCCAGGGTCTCTGAGGGGTGCTTTCATTTCGACAGACGGATAAAGAATTCGAAAAACAAAACGCTAGCACCTTTCAAGCCAATTAAGAAAGTCATATGCGCTCACAGGGCTGTAAAGGGAGTGGGGAGATCTCAGGTTCTCTCTCTCTCTCTCTCTCTCTCTCTCTCTCTCTCTCACACACACACACACACACACACACACACACATACACACAACACCAGGAGGGTAGGGTAGGTGGGGAGATGGACGCCGCCCTTTCGCAGTTCCTGAACTGCGTGCCAGGCGGGCCTGAGGTAAACACGGAAGCCAGCTGCCAAGCCCTCGGGCATTCATTAATTAAACTCTCTGGATCTGCTCTGTTCCCGGAAGCCTCCAGCATTTCCATCACAACTGGAGGCCAACAGACGCAGGCTATCCAAACAGCCTGCGCGCTCCTCGGCCAAGATGGACAAGAGCAAAAAATCCCGGGACAGGATGGCCTCCAGCGGGCTCCTGACCTTGGCCAAGTCTCTTCCATCTCTGAGCCGCAGCCCCGCCTCTAAACAAAGGGGGGGGGGGGCGCCTAGACCAGATGGGGAGCTCCTCTTGTGGAATCTTGGGGCCCTGCAAGGCCCATCCCCTCCAAACTGGGATGCCATGATTTACACGTTTATACATACATGCACCCATCTTCCCATCTTCCTCTCTGCCCAATAAAAATAGAGGAGAGAATAAACAAATGTTGGCTTTATAAGGCAGCTTGGAGAACAGTCTTTTACTGGAAGCCAGGGTATATCATTCTAGAGAGGGAAAGACTGGGCCCATCAGGAGTGTGCTATGCAGATACCAATTCCGTCCTGAGTGCTGAGTGCTACTAACCCCTCATTTGGAGGCAGGACCCCACCCCCAGATTCAGCATTCCTGAGACCAGGTGCACTCCCTGTAGTGACACTTTCCCCACAGGTTCCCTCCCCGCTCAGGCCAGCCATCGAATCCACAGCCCTTCTCAGACTGAGGTCTCAGACCACCAGGCACCCAGGAGCCAGGGACCATCTCTGGAGGTTCCTGATGTATATCTGCCTGGTAAAAGGCTCTGAAAAGTCCTGCAGGAACAACACTGTTTAACCAAGTGATTTTTCAGTGTATTTTCCCTGGTATTCTTTACTCATGGGACACCTATCCACGTGTCAAGTGTTGCAAAAAAGAATCTGGGGAACCCTCAGACCAGAAAAGTGAGGGGGAGACCAGGAACCCGGATCCGCAGTGGGGGGCGGGGCTGGCTGGCTGAGCAGTGTCTTAAGGTCCCTGCCCCACCCTGGAGTCCAGGGACACATCTGTGACGAGTACAACCTTTGACACATCAACTCCTTCACGTCCCTCGGGCCTCCCAGCAGCCTCCTGAAGCATCTTGCGGACAAGGAAACCGAGGGCCCGGGAGGTGCAGGAATTTGCCCTGAAAGGTGACCCTTCACTTCTCTTACTTCCCGTTCTGCCGCCCGGCCCAGTGGCACTCAGCCTGGTGGCACCTGGGAGTCACCCGCGAGCTTTGAAAACTAGCCTCCTGGACAGTGGCCCAGACCACTAATGTCCGTCGCCTGAGAGGTGGGGTCTGGGCACCTGCGTTTTTGAGAAGCTCCGGTTCCTAGCGATCGTTTGCAAACTGAAAGGCTGAGAGCTTTGCCAGAGCAGAGGTTTGGGGAATGACCATCCTGCTCAGATTCTGTGTCTGGTTACATCGCATCCATTTAAAACAGGTGGGGAGCAAGAGGGAGCAAGTGTGCCATTTTGTTTTTGTTTTTTTTACAGAGAGGAAGGGAGATGGAGAGAGAGTCAGAAACATCGATGAGAGAGAAACATCCATCAGCTGCCTCCTGCACGCCCTCTCCTGGAGATGTGCCCGCCACCAGGGATCCTTCAGTCCTCAGGCCGGCGCTCTATCCACTGAGCCACACCGGTTTCGGCTAATTTTGTATGTTTTTTAAGCTTGATTTCAATCAATTCTGGGAATAATGCAAAAAAAAAAAAAATGACAGCCATTGCCGCCACCTCCATCATGGAGACTGTGGCCACAGGCATTGCCGAGGGCAGCCATCCCACTCAGCAGCTTTACCAGCATCATCCTTAGGCGATGCCCCGTCGCCCCTTTTTGGAGAGGAAGCACCTGAGGCACAGAGGGGCCAATTAACCCCCCACAGCCACCCGCAGGGAGGTGGCCGAGGTGGGAACCTGAAACCAGTCTGCCCCACACCTGAGGCGCCTCAGGGAGGACAGGGATGGCATGAGTGTCACCTGTTCCTTCTCGGCGAGCCTCGAGGCCCTCCCTGAGCCCGCCCCACAAAGCAAACCGAACAGGACAAAAGCGACAGGCAGGCGGGCGGGCGGCCAGGCTGCAGGCGGTCCCCAGAGCCAAACGGTTCCTGGGATGACATCAGCCTGAGCCAGTGCGACGGCCCCTTCACCTGGCCAGCCACGAGGCCCCTCGGACTGGAGGGTGACTTCACCCCGCCTCCCCAGAGGAGGGAGTGGCTCCCAGCAGCTGCCAGGCCCGGAGGGAGAGGAGCTGAACCCCAGACCCAGAGCACAGCAGGTCCCCTGAGAAGCAGCGGGACCCGCTCAGGCCCCGGAACCGGGCACCACCTGTGCGTGGCACCAGGTACGCGCCGGGTGTCCGGTGCATCCCAGATCCCGAAATGGGGCCACGTGGGCTGGGCTGAAGGCAGGGACCCTGGATGTGCTCTCCAGGGGGACAGCACCCGACTGGGAACCCAAGAGAAGGCCCAGAGCTCAGAGCTAGAAGCCCAAAATGGGGACAGCCCTGTCACCGGCAAGGCACCTGCCCCGTGGGAACATCTTGCCTCTGGAGAGGGTATAGGGCGGCCTCACAGCACCCATTTTCCACTTCCCTTCTCCTGTGTTAGTTTTAGAAAACTCCAGCCCGGCCGGTGTGGCTCAGTGGTTGAGCACTGACCTATGAACCAGGAGGTCACGGTTCAATCCCTGGTCAGGGCACATGTCCGGGTTTTGTGCTCGATCCCCAGTGTGGGGTGTGCAGGTGGCAGCTGATCAATGATTCTTTCTCATCACTGATGTTGCTCTCTCTCTCTTCCTCTCTGAAATCAATAAACACACACACACACACACACACACACACACACACAAACTCCAGGCAAAATCAAGGAGTCCAATATATTGCAAAGATCAAGGAGCAACCCTAGTTTGGGGTGCGGTAGGGACTGAGGACCCTGGGACCCACTTCTCTCCTTCCCGGCCCTCATTCCCATGAAAACCACGAGCAGGGCAAAGCTTCTCCACCTCCTACATCCTGCAGGCGGGTCTGCTTCCCCGGAAGCAGTGGTTCTCAACCTTTCTCTAATGCCGCGACCCCTTAATACAGTTCCTCATGTTGTGGTGACCCCCAACCATACTTCATAACTGTAATTTTGCTATTGTTATGAATTATAATGTAAATACCTGTGTTTTCCGATGGTCTTAGGCGACCCCTGTGAAAGTGTTGTTCGACCCCCAAAGGGGTCGCGACCCACAGGTTGAGAACCACTGTCCGGAAGGAACGTGCTGGGAGAGCAGTGGAGAGAGGGACTCCCGACATGGAGGATGGGGGTCCCTGTGCTGCGGGGCCAGCGGAGGCCCAGACACGTGGGCAATCAGGGCGCAGGGCACCCACCTGCGGTGTGATTGCCCAGTCACCTCTGCCCCAACAGGACACGGCTCTTTTTTTTTAGGAACGCGCCTTGACGGGCAGAATGGTGTATTAACAATTCGTGCCGCCATCATTTGCTCATTCATTCATTCATTCATTCAAGCAGACGATGTTTGTTGAAGCAAGTCTGCGGCAAGCCTCTGTCAGGTCATATTGCCTCTGAGGACTGGGGCCACCTCTGTCTTGTTCCCTGAGGGATTCCCTGGGCCTGGCATGCAGATGGTGCTCAATAAGTGTTTGCCGACGGGGGGGGCACTGCTTTCAGGAATTGTTTCTCCCAGGGTTGTGCCCACAGGGCAGTCTCCAAATGGGACTCACGTGCGGCTCTGGCTATACTGCAGATCCCTGAGACCCCGCACCTGGGACTGCGCTCACCAAACCAGTATCCAAGGTGCCCCCTCAAGTTTGAGTCCAGTCCTCACCGTTTAAGCCCCCTCTGTACCACCCAAGGACACACCAGCTCAAAGCGGTTAAGACCCTGGCCAAGGTCCCAGACACCGGAAGTCTCAGAGCCGGGATTCAAACCCAGGACTCTCTAACTCCTGCTATTTCCTCCGTCCCCAGCCCCCTACACAGGCTGTGAGAAAACGCTCAGGCGGCACAGACACCTCCTGAGGTCAGCTCTTCGGTTCCGAAGCCTGGCGGGGTTCCACTGCCACCCCCGGCGCGGCACTGAGCTGCTGGAAACCCGCAGGGCTCCGCGTTATAGGAGGAGATTAGGAAACTCATTAAGCTGAGCTCGAAGTCTCCATTCCTTTTTTATCCCTCCCCCAAGAGGCTGTGTTTATGCGAGAGACAGGGAACAACAGCCAGGGCAGGACAATCCCCAGTGGCCCGCCCGCAGCCGCTTCTTTAACCTGCAACGCTGCTCCTTCCTAGTTACCACGCCTGTTAGTGACCCCAATATGCTTGCACATCCAGTAGCATGGGAGGCAGGAGGAAGGAGGGAGGGCACAGGGCCTGCTGCAGGGTGGGGAGCCCAGGGGAAGTGGGGAGGCGGGAGCCAGGGGCTGTCACTGTAGGCCAGGCCCACCAAACAGTACATGCAGGTGGGGGTCGTTCTGGTGACAAAACAGCACACTTTTTTGAGGCTTGACCTTCAGACTCCGATGGAGCCCGTGTCCCCGCTCCATCATTCCGGATGGAGGAAATGGCTTGTGCCAAGGCAGGGAAGAGGGATGGTCACCCCCAGAGCTGGGAGCAGCCCCGGGTGGTGGGCCAGGAGGGCCAGGTACAGTGAGGCACTAGTGATGATTAGCTGTCACTACTGAGTGCTCGCCACATGCCGACGCCCTGTGAGTGCTTTACGCATTGCCACGCAGGATTCTCTCTACCACGACATCCGTATTATGATTCCCGTTTTACAGACGGGGAAACTGAGACCCAGAGCCCGTGCTACAGAGAAGGGAACGGTGCAAAGCTGCACAGCTGGGATCATTTTTCGGAAACCTTCCCAAACAGTGGTTCTCAACCTTCCTAAGGCCGCGACCCTTTGAGACAGCTCCTCATGTGGTGGTGACCCCCAATCATACAATTATTTCCGTGGCTACTTCATCACTGTAATTTTGCTACTGTTATGAACTGTAATGTAAATATCTGATATGCAGGATGTATTTTCGTTGTTACAAATGGAACATAATTAAAGCATAGTGGTTAATCACAAAAACAATATGTAATTATATATTGTGAAATATTTATTTCTAATGACAAATAAATGAAATTTTGTCTTGAATCGTGGTGTAGCATGGGTAACAGTCTTCATAGGACAACAGTAAACTACATTGCTACACTTTGCTACACCGAGGAGCGGTGTGTTGGTACCTAAGACCATGGGAAATAGGTGTTTTCCGCTGGTCTTAGGTGACCCCTGTGAAAGGGTCGTTCGACCCCCAAAGGGGTCTCGACCCACAGGTTGAGAACCGCTGTTCCCAAAGGTGTGAGTTTATCTCATTATTTTGAATGCCTCCCACAGCTGACTGCAGAGTTTTGCCAATGGCAGCGGCTCAGTAAATGTCTGCTGCTCGAATTGAAGGACATCAAGGTTGACGACCTCATGGCCTGTGAATGCCCCAACTTTGAACTTGGAAATGTAAGCTCCAGCCCTCGGTCTTTTACTGACTTGCTGTGTGACTTTGTGGGGGTCTCTTTCCCTCTCTGGGCCTCGGTTTCCCAAACTGTAAGGTGAAAGGGTGAACGGGAATGATCCAGATGTGCTGACAACCAAGGCTCAGGAGCAGCTTCCGGAGGAGGAGTAACTCCCTGCCGACATCCTGTCCCTCACAGCCGTTTACACTTGCTCCCGGGGCTGGTATGAAAATTTGCATGGGTAACGAAGCAGCTCCTATTTATTCTGCACTTTTTAGGCTCCAGGCCCTGTGCTAAGTACCTCACAAGGAAACACGCTCACAGACGGAAAGTCGCTTGTCTGAGGTCCCAGAGCTAGTTTGTGGCAAAGCTGGGTTTTAGACTCAGGTCTGCCTTAAAGAGGAAGCCACGCTCTTCACGGGACTGACCTAATTCTACCTGCACCCCTTTCCTTTTTCTTCGATCGAGAAAGGGCAGCCAAGGATGCCGAGCCTGTTTTAAAAATAGCAAACGCTGTTCACAAACTCTGCAGTGTTTAACTCTGGGTTATAGCTTATGCTGGAGGACCCTCCTTTCAATGGAGCAGGACCATCCAAAGGGCCGGGAAAAATCGATGTAGAATGCCTTGCTCTCTGATCCGTGCAGAGTTCACTGCTGCTTATGGCCCAGCCCTTACGATGAATGTTTGATGAGTTAAGTGGGGTGATGAGCACTTAGGATCCAAGAAATGGATTCCAGATTCATGCCAATTCCTGAAAGGGTGAGTTTCTCAAAAGCCCCGGGGACGACCGCAAACCTAGGCTGGCTGGGCAGCCTCCTTTTCGAGCAAGGACTCCCGAGATGAGAAAAGCACCCACTGGGAACACCAAGGGTTACCACATTACAGGCTTTGGCCAGATCACCTGAGTTCTTCTCACCCCAGTTTACTCAACTGTGAGATGAGGGATGGAGTAACAAGTCCTGGTCATCCTCAGACTGTGTGGCAGGTAGAAATGAAAAGGAACTTGTATCGGCTATCTAGTGCTGCGTAACAAATAGCCCCAAACTCACAGGCCTGAAACAACAAATGTTCTCTCTCATCGTGTCTGGAAGTCGGGGATCCAGGAGAGGCTCAGCTGAGTGGTTTAAGCTCCCGGGAATGGTTGTCGGCGAGTTTCACTTCCTGGCTGACAGCAGAGACTTCCGTTCCTGGCCATGTGGGCCCCTCTATGGGCTGCCTGACTGTCTTCCAGACATGGCAGCTGACTTCCCCGCACAGTAAATGCTATAAAAAGGGGAGTGACCAGGAGGAGAGTCACAGTGTCTCCTGTAACCTGATCTCCCAAGTGACACCATCACTTCTGCTATAGTCTATGAGTCACACTGAGCAACCTGGTACAGGAGGGGACTTCATAATGGAGGGAATATCAAAAGATGAGAATCCTTGGGGGCCAACCTGGCCACTGCTGACCAGTGTCTGAAAGTGTCTTGCCAACAACAATTAAACACTAAACAAAAAACGATGATGATGACGATGACAATGACAGAAACGATTTACTGAAATCCTGCTATACACCAAGTTCTGTGTGAAGTGTTCACATGCACTGTCTCAAAATAATCTCCAACACAGAGGTAGAGCTATGTGACATGACTGGCGTCATTTCAGAGAAGAAATGGAGGCGTAAATAGACCACATAGCCTATTCAAAGTCCCAGAGCCAGCAAGAGGCAGAACCAGGATTTACACCACAACTTGCCTTCTTTAAACATTTTTTTAAAAATATATTTTATTGACTTTTTACAGAGAGGAAGAGAGAGGGGTAGAGAGTCAGAAACATCGATGAGAGAGAGACATCGATCAGCCGCCTCCTGCACACCCCTCACTGGGGATGTGCCCGCAAGCAAGGTATATGCCCCCGACAGGAATCGAACCTGGGACCTTTCAGTCCGCAGGCCGACGCTCTATCCACTGAGCCAAACCAGTCTCGGCACAACTTGCCTTCTTAACCAAGGGCAGTTTGCTGGAGCTGGCTGGTCCTGGCTTCCCAGAGCAACAGTGACATTTTTAGGAGTCCTCTGTGAGCACTTGTTGTAAGACATTGCTAACATTTAAATTATATAAACTTACAATGAAATATATCGTATTAAAAGCAAAGGTAAAAAATATGCACACTGTATCACTTTCCAATTACGATGTTTACTATTATCTATGGCCTTTGGATCATCTACATATACTCAATCTGTATGGTACCAATACTGTATAATAATGACATACAGTACTCTGCAACCTTTCCCAGCTCCTTGTGCTAATTAATAGCTTAAAATTGGCTCTGGTGGGATACAACCCTGCAAATCAGACTTTTGCTCCCCCAAATCCTGTTGTTAAATATTTACCAGCAGCCTGGCTGGCGTGGCTCAGTGGTTGAGCATTCACCTATGAACCAGGAGGTCACGGTTCTATTCCTGGTCAAGGCCCATGCCCCGGTTGTGGGCTCCATCCTCAGTAGGGGTTGTGCAGGAGGCAGCCAATCAATAATTCTCTCATCATGGATGTTTTCATCTTTCTCTCTCTCCCTCTCCCTTTCTCTCTGGAATCAATAAAAATATATTTTCAGAAAACATTTACCAGCAGCCCACTGTAGCTGACCCAGCATAACATTTCCTCTAATAAGAAATTATCTTACATGACTCCCTGCTCAAGAGCACACTCTCCATGAAATCTAAAAATATAACCTTCCCTGTGAGGTGGATCAATCCAGATTTCCTTCCTGAAGTCTCTGACTTCCTGGTGAGGGAGCATGAGGCATCTGTCTGAACAAAACATGTGAGATCTGAAAACACGGGAAGAGGGAGGGAAAGTGAGAGTAACAGACGGGTCTTTGGCCTCCAAAAATGGAAAGGGGCTTGTTTAAATCTCAGAAACCTCTCAGAACCCCCACAAAGAAGTGCACAGCCAGGCCCGCCCCTGCAGGCATTCCTGAAAGCCCCAAACGGGACCAACCCCAAACACCTGGCCGGCGGGGTTCATGCCTCGCAGAGCCTGCACGCAGCTGCATGTTGCATGGGCAATAAAATGGTCTGCACCCAAGACCTATAAAACTTACTTTTTTTTTTTTTAAAGATGGAAAAAGGCAGAAGGCTGAGAGAAAAAAAGACAGGAAGGAAAGGCATTTGAATGCCAGGACTGGCTTTCACGAGGTCAGGGTAACGGGTGGGCTTTGTTTTTGTGCAGGTTTTCTATAGCTTCCAAATATGAAAGGAGCACGCCCACTTTTTTAGGTGGAGGGCGGGGAGAGGTGATGGACGCTATTTTCCACGGGCAGAACCCAGTGGAGCGGCGGCCAAGCCCTCTGTCCTGCCCTGCCTCTCACTCCCGATCCCTCTCCCGGAGCCTGGCCCCCGGAGTTCATGAAGGGGCCATTGTTCTCTGGGTGACATCATCCCACTGCGGGCAGGGTGGACAGGAGACCTGAGATTGGGTGCGGCCAGCCCGAGAGAAAGCGGTCCATCCTGCCTGCCTATCCTCCCCGGGCCGGAGGCGCTATCCTGTCAGACTGGCCTTGGGGCTGTGGTTAGCCCGGCACCTCCGTGCCACATTCTAAAGGGCAGCCTGAAGCCGGGGCACCTGGCAGGGCTCTGGACGCGCAGTGGTGGGCAGCATCTGGCACGGGCAGCAAGAGAGGGAGGAGAGGGTCATGGCAGCTAGGCCCTACTCCCCTGGAGCCCAGGGAGAAATCTCGGTGTCAGTTCTTAGGAGGGCACAGGCACTGACATTCTCTGGGCCTTAGTTTACCCATCTACAATCTGGAGATGGCGCAGAAGGTGGACAGAGAATAAAGGAGGGTGAATTTCAGGAAGGTGAGCTCCTAGACGTGCCAAACACTTCCAAGCACAGGGGGTACCAGGCTGCCCAAACCTCAGCCCTCGCAGGTCTTATGTTCTGGTGGAGGAGACAGAGAACTAAAGAGTGACATAAAGCGAGTGCAGACTGAGACGTGTGCCCGGAGGACATTAGCGGGGGGATGGAGGGTGGAGAGAAGTGTGGTGGGGATCGCCTCCACCTCAGCTGTCAGGCAGCCTCTCTGTGTTTCTGTGCAGATGAACAGAGAGAGAAGAGCATTCTAGGCCGAGGGAACTGTGGGCAAAGGCCCTGGTCTGGAATGAACGTGCGTTGACTGAAGAAGGGCAGGAGGGCAGAGTGGCAGGAGGAGAGTGAGCATGGAAAGCAGCAGTAAGAGCTGAGGTCAAAGGGAGGCAGGGTCAGATCCCACAGGGCCTTGCAGGCCACAGCAAGAAGCTGGGGCTTTCTGAGTCCAGTGTGAGCCCGGGGAATGAATGACCTGGCCCCTTGGGATGCTGGTGGAGAATGGACTGGAGAGGAGAGGAGAGTGAAAGTTGAGGAGGGCGAGTAGGCTGAATAGAGGCCTCCAAAATGGTATGTCAACATCCTAACCCCTGGCACCTAAGAATGTGACTTGACTTGAGAAAGAAAGTCTTTGCAGGTGTAATTAAATTAAGGATCTCAAGATAAGATCCTGCTGGCGTATCTCTTGGGCCCTGAATCCACTGCCGAGCATCTCTAGAAGAGACAGAGAAGCTTTATGAACTCGGAAGCACAGATTAGAGCAGTGGTTCTCAACCTGTGGGTCGAGACCCCTTTGGGGGTCTAACGGCCCTTTCACAGGGGTCACCTAAGACCATCAGAAAGTGCAGATATTTACATCACGATGCATAACAATAGCAAAATTTCATGGTTGAGGGTCACCATCACATGAGGAACTGTATGCAAGGGTCGCGGCCTTAGGAAGGTTGAGAACCACTGGATTAGAGGGATGCGGCCAAAAGCCAAGGAATGCGTGGAGCCATGAGAGGCTGGAAGAGGCAGGAAGGATCCTCCCAAGAGCCCTAGGAAGGCGGCATGGCCTGACAGCACCTTGACTTTGGACTCTGGCCTCCAAGACCTTGAGAGATAAATTTCTGTTATTCCCAGCTCCCAAGTTTGTGGCAATGTGTGACGGCAGACTTAAGAGATTGGTGCAGGGGAGGTATTGACTGCAGATGAGAGTCACAAACATCCTTTCCCTCTCACATTCCCTCCCACTCGCTGA
>PVJN01060225.1:0-11727 GCA_004026805.1 Lasiurus borealis
GGGGTGGGGTTGTGGCCGTGATTGGGGTGACAACGGTCGGTAATGAAGGTGGCTGCGGCGAGGCGCCCGGCTCCGCAGCGCTGGGCGGGGGTGGCGCCGGGGCCGCGCCTGTGAGACCTCGGGGCCGGCGCGCGGCGATGGGGCCCCGGCGCGGGGAGTGAGGCGGAGGCGGAGGCGGCCGGCGCGGCGAGCGCAACTTTAAGCCAGAAGCGGCTCTCGCGCTTCCTCCGGGGGCTCGTGGGCCTCCCGCTGCAGCCCCGCGGCGCCCGCGTCCCGCGGCTCCGGGACGGCGACGGCGGGGGCATGTGGCGCTGGGTCCGGCAGCAGCTGGTAGGTACCGCCGGCCTCCCGCTCGCTCGCGCGCGGCCTCTCGGGCCGGGGCGGGGGGCCGGGCTGGGGCGTTCGGGCTTAGGCCGCGGCGGCGGCGGCGGCGGGAGCGGGGCCGGAGCCGGGGCGGGCGGCTCGCCTCCCAGCCCGGGGCGCCGGCGCTGGCTGCGGGAGGCGGCCGCGTCCTGCCCCGCGCTGCTGGGCGGCCAGCCCTGCTCCTCGCCGGCCCTCAGCGGCGGCCCGCATCGGGGATCCGGAGCGGGGAACCCCCTGAGGAGACGGGGCGAGGGCACGGGAAGTGCAGAGAGGCGGCTAGCTTTCCTCCTGCCTCCGGCCTCTGGCGGCCCGTTGGGAGGGGAGGACCCGGCTGAAGCCTCTCTCTGTCTCTCTCTCTCTCTCTCTCTCTCTCTCTCTCTCTCTCTCTCTCTCTCTCTCTCTCGTCACCCGTTTAGGTTCCAAAGGCAGGTTTTGTAGGGGAGTTACATGTAGGACTGCGCGCACCTTGCCTTGTCCTCACCCCCACCCCCAGGTGAAACTTTTGGAATGCCGACCTTATTTATTTATTTACTTATTTAATTTATTTAATTTTATTTATTTATTTATTTATTATTATTATTTTTACCCCCAGGCGAAACTTTTGGAATGCCGACCTTATTTATTTATTTATTTATTTATTTATTTACTTAATTTATTATTATTTATTTATTTTCCCGTTCTCCCGAAAAGCAGTTTTGAGCGAAATAGGGTAATGCCGACTTTATTTATTTATTTATTTATTTATTTTTATTTTTATTTATTTTAGTTTTTTTCCCGTTCTCCCCTAAAGCAGTTTTGAGCGAAATAGGGTTGGAACCCAGTGGAACAACATCTCGGGGCGAGGGGGGGCGAACTCTTAGAAAAGAGGGCGGTTTTGAGGCTCCTCCAAAGCGCCACGTTCTCGGCGTTAATTCGGAGAGAGGACTCTTCGCTGCCTCCTGGCCAAGACAGCCCAGCGCGAGGGCGGCCGCGAACGTCCAGCAGGAAAGTTGCTTCTGGCTGAGGAAGCCCAGCCTCGTCTTCGGATAAAGGAGGGAGGTCTGTGACTGGCAGGCTGGCCGCTGCTGCTTTTCTAAATCGCTTTCGTGAGAAGCGCCTACATACAGCTCAGTGGTTCCGGGTATTCATTCAGAAGGCAGTGAAGCAAAACAAACACACGATTTTTGGTCGTCGAAAGCATGGGGAACTGCCTCTCCCTGTCTCTAGAACCGCAGTTTGGCGCTAAGACCGCAAAGTATGCCCGCTTCAGAGCCAGCCTCTATGTTGCAGTGGGCATTCTTCTAAAAATAAAAAAAAATCTTATATATGAAACTAGAACTGCCTGCCACTCCCTCCGACAAATGTTGGCTATTTTTAGTTAGTTGTGAATTGGGGATAGTCCAGATGTATGCCTTATTAGGAAAACCAGCAAATGATCTTCTATAATAATAAAAGCATAATATGCTAATTAGACGGGACAGCCAAAGGACCTTCCAGAGGAAGGCAGGCAGGCGTGCAAGGGCCGAGCCCCTTGCACGAATTCGTGTACCGGGCCTCTAGTATCATTATCGTACCATATTGTGGTAAGACTTTGTTGCAGTCAGCCCATAGCACGGTAACTTGACTCGAAGTTAATTATTTTTTTCCTGAACTTCATTATTACAGGTCTGACCTCATGCTTTTGATTTGCCAGTCTTCCTGTCCTGAAGGGTTATTTACCTGATGGTGTTTTTGTCTGGTAGGAAGATCATTCTGAAGTGGTTCTCTTAAAGCTTTTCCTAGAGATGAAGACACAGCTTCTCAGGGTTAGGTATTTTTGTTCATCTGAATAAAATCCTGCTTGTAGACCAGCAATTTGGTCATGTTTTTTAAAAGTGACTTCAAATGAATGTAACCTAAAGGGAGGGCGGGAAGCTGTGTGGCTAATTTCTAAGACAACAGGTTGAACAAGTTGCTGTGCATAAAAACTGCTGTCTCTGACGTTTAGTTGCTCACCTCATTGGTTTTATTTTTAAGTTATCAGATCTTTTAAGTATGTAATCAAACCTGTGCCAATTTAGGACTTTGTACCTTTGATTAACTTTGTACAGTCACTTAAATTATACATTAAGGATAATAATGAAAGCATATTTTACTATCCCAGTCATAAGCAGTTATTTTACTCTGCCAGGAATTACTCAAAGTCTAGTTTAGATTATACTTCAATTTGCTTAATGGATTGAGTCATCCATGTCTTTTAGGAAGAGACTTATTTTAAAAATTGATATAAATAGGACAAAATTGGGAAAATTAATATGCAAATAAGGATAGGTTTTTGGAGTTCTAAACGCACTTTATTTATTCTATGAAACCTGATTTTCAATAAATTTCCTTGCCCAAAAACTTTGGGGGGGGGGTGGTCATTTTATTATAGAAATAAATATTATGCTCTAGTACTTTCTCCTTAATTAAAGAAATGCTTGACTCCTTATCTCCATAAAGTATTTTCACTAAGTAGAATCGATGAGGAAAATCAAGAGATTGTCAGAAGCTTGATGTTTTCTGTTAGAGAAGTAGAATGGAAAGAATATCATTTCCCTTTTCTTTTCTCAGAGAGAGGGCAGAAAACATCGATATGAGAGAGAAACATAAATGATTTGCCCTGACCGAGGATCAACCCCCAATCTAACTATGTACCCTGACCAGGACTCAAACCCATGACCCTTCAGTTTATGGGACAACAGCTCCAACCAATTTAGCCACATTGGCTAGAGCTCTCTTTCTCTTTTGTTCTTTCTTTTCTGGCTCACAATGAAGTTATTTTACACTAAGATTTTTTTATGTCTTTTTGGTACAGTTAATATTATCCATAGTGTATTCATTTCTAGCAGCATATGTGTAATAACTCAGAGATAGGATGACAGCATTTTCATTATAATAGTGGAAATGTCATTAGCTACTGTTTTCTAATATTTAGAGTTGTACAGTAATTATTAACCATATTTGCTATTAAAATTCTAATTAGTTAAATTAAAAATTTGTGTAACTATTACTATGTTGGACAGATCAGAGTGGAACATTATCACTATCCCAGAAAATTCTACTGGACAATACTACTTCAGACTTTTAACTGAAAGTCTTTTTCAATAAATATTTTAGTTGATATGTAATATTTACAGAGCAATGTAATTCTATGTTTTTAAAGCACATCCTGTGTGCAGACATTATAATGTGCTAAATACTGAGGATACAAATGTAGGTTAGTGAGGGCCTTAATTCATCTTTTTATGCTCAGTGTCTTCCACAGTACTTGACATAGAGTAGACATTGGGTTCATGTTTGCTTAATAAATAGGCAAAGAAAGAATGAATCCCATGGTATTGTTTCTCTGTTCAGAGATACAGTAACAAAAATCCAAGAGTGACCAGTCCAGAAGAAAGCTAGAAAATGGCTGTAATTTTACAAAAATACAACTCAACGTTGTTATAGTAAGATGCTGTTTCTTAAAATTTTCCATAATTGTAGTCCCTTTATATTTGTTTTGGCAGTGGTGGAAGGGCTGATAAGATTGTTTTCTGATTCACTGAGAAAAATAGGAAGCTCTTAACCTAAACTATCTCAACTTTCTGTTTTCTCACCACACACATTCACTGAACTTGTTTATAATAGTACTAAGTTCTTCCCTTTCCACCTGTCACAAGGTAGGTGTGATAGTCCTCCTTATCCTGTAGCTTGTTTTCAACTTAGCAGGTGGAGTGATCTTATTTAAACACAAGTTATCCCAGTGGGGGGCGTGCAGAAAGCGGCTGATCGATGTGTCTCTCATCCATGTTTCTAACTCTCTGTCCCTTTCCTGTCCTCTCTGTAAAAAATCAATAAAACGTATTTTTAAACACAAGTTAGATCATGTAATTACTATATTTACAACCATCTAAGGACTTGTCTTCTTGCTCAGAGTAAAATTAACTGCTTGTGCTATTAATCCTGTTCTCCACAGTCGCCATCAAGTATCTGTACTTCTATGTTTCTCTTTACCTTTAACCTGTGAATATGGTTAAGCCTTTCTCTACTATTTTAATTTGTACTGTACCTAAAAATGTTATAGTCTTCTTAAATTTCCAAAAAATAGGCCTTTTCTGAATAACTATGCCAACTAATACACATGAAGTGTGGCTAGTTCAAATTGAGATATTCTTTTTTTTTTTTAATATATTTTATTGATTTTTACAGAGAGGAAGGGAAAGGGAAAGAGAGTTAGAAATATCGATGAAAGAGAAACATCAATCAGCTGCCTCCTGCACACTCCCTACTGGGTATATGCCCGCAAGCAAGGTACATTGCCCTTGACTAGAATCAAACCTAGGCCCCTCGAGTCCGTAGGTCATTGCTCTATCCACTGAGCCAAACCAGTTAGGGCAAGATATTAAGTATAAAATAAACACAGAATTTCAAAAACAGTAGGAAGAAAAAGGAATGTAAAATCTCAAATTTTTATATAAATCACATGTTAAAGTAATATTTTGGATATATTGGGTAAAGTAAAATATTACAATGCATTTTACCTGTTTCTTTTTACTTAAAAAATATATAATTATCAGAAATTTTAAAATTATAAGTGTGGCTTGCATTTGTGGCTCATTTATATTTCAGCTAGTGCTGCTATGTTTCTATCTATCTATATAAAAGCCCAGTGACCAGAACAGCAGAATGACCAGAATGACTGGTGACTGTTATGTGCACTGCGGCAGCCAACCAGCCTGATCCGGGCCTTGATTGGCCCATCCCCTGGCTGGTCAGGTCCCCAATCAGCCCCCAACACCCTCATCTGGAGTGGGGCCAGCCAGCCAACTGCCTGTGGTCCCTCCCCCCCCTCCCCCCGGTTGACCCGACACAGTGGGCCCCCATTAGGGTGGGCCAGACGTACCCCAATTCGTGCAGTAGGCCTCTAGTCTATAAGTCTAGATAGCTCAGTAGACTAAATATCTGAGGCTAGGGGCTATATCTTGCTTGTCTTTATATCCCTTGCTCTCAAGACAGCAGCTGGCCCATTGTAAGTATTCATATACCAAACGTTGGTAGAATGAATGAGTGTCAGATTTATTTCAGCATCAGCTTGGAAGTACTAGTACCTGCATTCTTTGCCTTTCAAGGAATAAAGAGTAGGAAAAGGAAGTTCAGGTCTCTGATAGTATTATTTTGATGTGGTTAATAAGTTTCAGTCTCATGAATTAATATTTAAGAACCTAGATCTTTGAATGTTTGCTGCTTTTATCTCTAGGTTCAGGCATATATTTTTAAATACCCAGTTTTTCATTTGGTTAGGGAGAGTCAAGCATTAGAAGAATCCCAATTATCCCAGCAGTACTGAAGTTGGTATCTTGACCAGATCCTTAAAGAACTTTATGATTCCAATACTGTCATTAAATATATACATGTAGCCTGTTTTCAACTTAGCAGCTAGAGTGATTTTATTTAAACACAAGTTATGTAATTTCTTTATTTACAACCTTAAGGACTTGCCTTCTTGCTCACAGTAAAAACCAAAGTCTGCTTGATCTGTATCTCCACCTCCCCAAATCACTTCTCATTTCCCTTCACTCTTCACTAGCTTAATCCACACCAACTCTCTTGGAATTCATCAGAAGTGTCAGGCCTACAGTGCTTAAATCCCAGAATCTTTGTCCCAGCTGTTACTTTTGCCTGGAATGTTCTTCCTCCAGTTATCTGCTGTCTCCTTTAGTCCCTTCATGTCTTTACTCAATTATAAGTGAGGCCTTTTCTGGAAATTCAGTATGAAATTGTAATGCTCCCCAACACTTCCCTATCTCCCTCCCCTGCCTTTTATTTCTCTTAGCACTTAGCACTATTCAATATACTCTGTACTTTTATTTATTTCATTTATCCTACGAAGGCAGTGATTTTGGTCTATTTTAGTTCTCCATATAACCACAACTGTCTCTCAACTCTGCATCCACATTTAGGTAATGCAATTTCTTTCGCATTTATGCATTCATTCCCTCAGATATTTTCTGAGCACCTACTCTGTAATAGCATGTTACTAGACTCTGGAAGTACCAAAATGAACCCCTGTTTTAGCCAGTCCTCTAGGAGTCTCTTCTTTCCTAATGGATATATATTGCATTGTTTTCATTTTTTTCTTAATACAAAAAGTGTTTTAGTGACTGTTCTTAATTATGTATTTTAAATTTTTAAAAAATTGATTTTAGAGAGATAGGGAAGAGGGAGGGAGAGAGAAAGAGAGAGAGAGAGAGAGAAAGAAAGAAAAAAAAAAAAAACATGGATGTGAGAGAAACGTTGATTGGCTGCTTCCAGCCTGAAACCTGGACATGGGCACTAACAGGGTATCAAACCTGCGACCCTTTAGTTCATGGGATGTCCCTCAACCAGCTGAGCCACATTGGCCAGGGTCCAGGGCTATATGTGTGTTTTAAATTGAAATACTTAGCAGTGGAACTGCTGGGTCATAGGGTATACACATTATAACTGTTACTGAATGTTGTCAAATTATTTTCCCAAACAGGAGAGTTCCCCTTTTCCTACATCTTGGTCAACACTTTGTATTGTTAGACTTAAAAAAATTTTACCAATTTGATGGCTGTGATTTATATCTCTTTTTTCTTTTTTTCTAATTTGTATTTTTCTGATTACTGGTGAAATTCAGGTGTCCTGCATTTCATTCATATGAATGATTACCCATTTTTCTATTGGTTAGTTTGTCATTTCCTTATAGTTCCTTCTGTAGTCTGGATGATAATTATTTGTTGTATATGTTGTAAATATCTTCCAGTCTGCCCCTTGTTTTTCACTTGTTTGTAGTGTCTTTTGATATAGAAATGTAAAAATATATTTGTAAGTAATTGCATTAGGTACATTATTTCTGCCTTTTTTTTTTTTTAACTTATTTAGAAATTCCTTTATCAGGATCAGAAAGCTGGTTTTTTAATGTCTTTTGCAAAGTGCCTTAAAATTTAGTTTATCAACATTTAGGTGCTTAATATACATGGAATTGATTTTTGTATATGGAGTAAAGTAATTTATTTTCTTCCATATGAAAAGTTACTTATCCCAGTACAATTTATTGAATGAGCCATCGTTTTACCACTAATCTATGTTGTTTGCCTTCTCTGTCATAAACGAGCATTCTCTTCTGTCTGCCAGCCTGCTCACCCCTAACCACTCCCCTGCCAGCCTGATTGATGCCTAACTGCTCCCCTGCCAGTCTGTTGGCCCCTAACTGCCCTCTCCTGTGAGCTTGGTCACCCCTAACTGCCCTCCCCTGCAGGCCTGGCAGAGAGGGAAGTTGGGGGTGACTGGGCCGGCCCACCCCTCTGCAACTGCCCCTTCTTGCAGGCCCGGTCACCCCCAACTCCCCTCCTCTGCTGGCCTGGTCACCCCTAACTGCCCTCCCCTGATGGCCTGTTCACCCACAACTGCCCTTCCTTGCAGGCATGGTCCCTGCCAACTGCCCCCCCCTACTGGCCATCTGTGTCCATATGGGGGCAGGATCTTCTGTGTTGGAGTGATGGTCAGTCTGCATATTACTCTTTTATTAGATAGGATAGAGGCCTGCTACACGGATGGGAGCCAGCTGTTTGCCCTGAAGGGTGTCCTGGATCAGGGTTGGTGTTCCTTTGGGGCATGGGGTGCCCTGGGTAAGGGGCCTGTGGTGGTTTGCAGGCCAGCCACGCCCCCTGGGACCCAAGTAGAGGCCCTGGTATCTGGGATTTATATGTCTTCTATAATTGAAATTTCGTTGCCTGGAGCAGAGCCAAGCCTGCTGCTCTAACAGCCATTAAAACTGTTAGATGTCACATCGTTGTCTTAAGCAAAGGCCTGGGTCAGCCAGGGTGTATGGAAAGCTTAGCTTTCTCCATTGCCAGGGGCAACCCAAGCCTCACTCTATGGTGGCAGCCATTGAAACTTTGTTGCCTTAAGCAGAGGCCTAGGTCGGCTAGAGTTTGTGGAAAGTTTGGCTTCTTCCATCGCCAGGGTCAACCCAAGACTCCCTCCTGCTCTCTCTGTGGCTGTAGCCCTCTTGGTTGGGTTAATTTGCATGCTCGCTCTGATTGGCTGATGGGCGTGGGTGTAGCAGAGGTATGGTCAATTTGCATATTACTTTTTTATTAGATAGGATTTTTTTAAATTTAAAGTATTACATACTAGAGGCTTGGTGCACTAATTTGTGCACCAGTGGGGTCCCTGGCCTGTGGGATTGGGCTGAAACCAGCTCTCTAACATCCCCTGAAGGGTCCAGATTATGAGAGGGTGCAGGCCAGGCCAAGGGACTCCACCGGTGCACGATAGGGGCCAGGGAGGGATGTGGAAGGGCTCAAGGGCATGTCCAGCCCATCTCACTTAGTCCCAATCAGTCGTATCCCAGCATCAAGCTAACCTGGTCAGAGTGTCTACCTCCTGGTGGTCAATGCCCTTCAGAGCTAGCGGTTTAGCAGACTTAGCATATCAGCATATTATGCTTTGATTGGTTGAACAGATGACAGGATACTTAGCATATTAGGCTTTTATTATATAGGATATCTCCTTTTGCTCCCATCAACCCCTCCCCATCCCCAACAACTCCTACCCCACCGCCCCAGTGTCCGTGTCTATTAGTTATGCTTATATACGTGTATACAAGTCCTTTGGTTGATCCCTTACCCCCTCCACACCTTCCCTCTGAGGTTTGACAATTTGATGTTTCTCTGTCTCTGGATCTGTTTTTGTTCATCAGTTTGTGTTCATTATATTTCACAAATGAATGAGATCATGTGATCTTTATCTTTCTCCAACAGGCTTATTTTACTTAACATAATGCTCTCTAGGTCCATCCATGCCATGCTATTGCAAATGGTAAAAGTTCCTTTTTATAGCAGCATAGTATTCCATTGTGTAGATGTACCACATGTTTTGTTTTTATTGTTTAAAGTATTACATATGTCTTCTTTTCCCCTGATTGACACCCCCCTTGCCACTCACACCCCTAAGGGCAAACCCCCACTACCCCAGTGTCTGTCCATTGGTTATGCCTAATATGCATGCATACAAGTCCTTTGGTTGATCTCTTAGCCCCCTTCCCCACCTTCTCTCTGAGGTTGGATGGTTTGTTCAATGCTATCTTGTTTCTGAATCTATTTTTATTCATCATTTTATGTTGATTATTATATCACACATATAAGTGAGATCATGTGATATTTATTTGACTGGATAATTTCGCTTAGCATAATACTTTCCAGTTCCATCCATGTTCTTGCAAATGGTAAAAGTTCCTTTTTTATACTACTAGTATTCCATTGTGTAGATGTACCATAGGTTTTCAATCCACTCATCTGCTGATGGACACTTGGGCTGTTTCCAAATCTTATCTATTGTAAATCATGCTGCTATGAAGATAGGGGTGCATATATCCTTTCTGATTGGTATATATGGTTTCTTGGGATATATACCTAGAAGTGGGATTACTGGGAGTTCTATTTTTAACTTTTTGAGGAAACTCCATACTGTTTTCCACAATAGCTGCACCAGTCTGCATTCCCACCAGCGTGCATGAGGGTTCCTTTTTCCCAACATCCTCGCACTTGTCATTTGTTGATTTGTTGATGATAGCCATTCTGACAGGTGTGAGATGGTATCTCGTTGTTTTGATTTGCATCTCTCAGATGATTAGTGACTTTGAGCATGTTTTCATTTATCTCTTGGCCTCTGTACGTCCTCTTCCGAAAAGTGTCTATTTAGGTCCTTTGCCCATTTTTTGATTGGATTGTTTATTTTACTTTTGTTAAGTTGTATGAGTTCCCTATAAAGTTTGGAGATTAAACCCTTATCCGATATAACATTGGCAAATATGTTCTCCCATGCGATGGGCTTTCTTGTTTTGTTGATGGTTTCTTTTGCTGTGCAGAAGCTTTTTGTTTTGATGTCATCCCATTTGTTTATTTTCTCCTTAGTTTCTATTGGCTTGAAAGCTGTGTTGGTTAAAGATATTGCTACAATATATATCTGATAGTTTGCTGCCTCTGGATTCTTCTAAGATTTTTATGGCTTCCCATCTTACATTTAAGTCCTTTATCCATTTTGAGTTTATTTTTGTGTGTGGTGTAAGTGAGTGGTCTAGTTTGATTTTTTTTTTTTGCATATATCTGTCCAATTTTCCCAACATCATTTATTGAAGAGATTGTCTTGATTCCATTCTATGTTCTTGCCTCCTTTGTCAAATATTAATTGAGCATAATGGCTTGGCTCTATTTCTGGGTTCTCTGTTTTGTTCCATATGTCTCTTCTTCTGCCAGTAGCATGCAGTTTTGAAAACTGTGGCTTTGTAATATAGGTTGATATCTGGTATTGTGATCCCTCTAACTTTATTCTTCTTTCTCAGGATTGTTGTTGCTATTCGGGGTATTTATTTTATTCTAGATGAATTTTTGAAACATTTATTCTAGGTCTTTGAAATAGCTGTGAATATTTTAATGGGGAGTGTATTGAATCTACAAATTGTTTTGGGTAATATGAACATTTTAATGATGTTGATTCCACCAACCCATGAACACAGTATATTCTTCCATTTGTTTATGTCTTCCTCTATCTCTTTTTTCATATGACCTGTAGTTTTCTGAGAACAGGTATTTTACCCCCTTAGTTAATTCCATTCCTAGGTATTTTTTGTTGTTCTTGTTGCAATGTTAAGTGGGATTTTTTTTTTTTTTTTTTTTTTTTTTTTTTTTTTTTTTTTTTTTTTTTTTTTTTTTTAGTTTTTCTTCCTATGAATTCATTATCCTAATATATAAAAACCCTGGGTCTGTCATATCCACAATGACTGGGAGGCTCAGCACTGCCAGGGTGCACATGCATCAGACGAGCAGGCTGAATTGCTCTCCTCTTGAAGAGAGAGAGGCGGGACTGATCAGCAGTGGCAGTGACTGCTGGCAAGGCTGGGAGAGAGAAGCAGGTGTGATCACCCTGCTTCTCTCTCCCTCACCAGCAGCCAAGTTTCTTTCTCTCTCCCAGAGGTCAGCAGTTCAGCTGCTCTCCAGCAGCCTGGGAAGACTGCTGATCAGGTCTAGAGATGCTGACTGGCATAGGAACTAACCAATCAGAACCAAATCTGGGTGAATTGCGAGGAGCCAATGGCTGCATAGAAGGCAGAGCTTTTGATGTTGACTGGCATAGAAACCGACCAATCAGAACCAAATTTGGCCAGTAGAGGAGGGCAGTTGAGGGCAATCAGGCTGGCAGGTGAGAGCAGTTGGGTGTGAGATCAGGCCGGCAGGGGAGGGTAGTTGGGGGCAACCAGGCCAGCAGGAGAGGGCAGTTGGATGGGACCAAGCTTGCCAGGGGAAGGCAGTTGGGGGCAGGGAAGGGCAATTGGTGGTGAGATCAAGCCAGCAGGGGAGG
>PVJN01060226.1:0-11630 GCA_004026805.1 Lasiurus borealis
CATGGGTGGTTGGCCGGCCAGCCCTGCCCTTGATCACGGTGGGGGGGGCCAATGTGGGGGGGCTGCTGTGGAGTGGGGCCAGACAGGGGGAGGGGCTGCAGGAGGTTGGATGTCCAACTCCACCCCATATTGGGGTACAGGGAGGGCAGTTAGGGGTGGAGCCAGATGGGGGGAGGGTTCATGGGAGATTGGCTGGCCAGCCTCACCCCCCACCATGGGGATGATTTGCTGGCTGCGGTGGGCACTATAGTGACCAGTCATTGTGGTCTGTACAGCATTCTTGTCACAGGCTTTTTATATATACACATGTGTTCCTGACATATGAAATGTTCTCCCATGGAGATGGATACAGACTTAGGAACTAGGTCTGTGGAATATGGGGTCAGGGGACACGTTTGTAAAATACCTTGAATGGGCATTTATATCAATGTATTATTACCTGTTCAGAAACTTAAATATACATGAATATAAATCAGGTGCAACTAAACCTCGAAAGTCTGAACATTCATTCATATACATTCTGTTTAGGGACAAAAAATTCTTACCAGAATAATTTCTATATTTTTGTCATCATTCATACATGAAGAGTTTTAAAACTGAGCTTAAGTGAATTGTGTGGCTTGTCTTTCTTTGAAGCAATATGTAACACAGAGTGAATGTGAAAAAATATGAGCTAAGCTTTCTGGAACTCTGAAATCAAGTTATATCTGTCCCTTTAAGAAAAATTGTGTTGCTGATTGTGAATGTTCGTGAATAGATCTTTGTCTGTACATTTGTGTGGGGAGGTGAACGGGGCAGGAGTTAAAAGTGTGTGTTCTGCTTCATGCATTTTACAGAGACAGACAAAGATCTCAGAACGTGTAAATCGCCCTGATGTATCAGAAGTCAACAAAAGGAACTGTAGTGACAAATTGGGAAGTATTCAGGAAAAATAAATTCTAGATGTCCTGGGCACTTCCGTTCTAGCCATCTAACTATTCTACCCCCCTTTTCAAATATGTTATGGAAATTAAAAGTGATAAAATATTTATTACATTTATTTGGGCAGAGTTGCAAATTTTAATAAAGCATAGGTTTGAGATATTATTCAGTCCAACAATTACTAATATGTGAAAATGTACTTAATTCAGACTGGATGATTTTGACAAATCTTTTCTTGGCAAATCTTTTCTGTTTTAAAGTTAGGTTTTAGCCAAGTTATCTACTTCCTAGAATTTATTATTTTTTTTCTTGGCATAGTTTCAACTATACAGTTTTTCTCAGATGGATGAATTTTCCTGGCTTTTTTCCTTTTGGAATTTAATTTCTCTGATCATTCAGCTTGTCCAGAAATTGACAAGTCTTCTTTGAATAAAATGAGTCATTCTCTTATACCAAGAATAACAAAATGGCACTGCCAATGTGTTTATTATCATTTCATATAACAGAATTGATAGGGAAGACAGCACATTGCCAAGTTTGAAAGTCATATTTTATCCTAAATACCATCAAGGTAAATGAAACAATTAGAGGTTTTCTCTCTTCCACAGAAGGATGATATTCCCTTCTGAAAATGTGTAAATTGGTCTCATGAAAATATCTGTGTATTCATCCATTCATCCATCCATCCATCCATCCATCCATCCATCCATCCATCCATATATTCATTTATTCCTGTAGCATCTGTGAATATCAGTAAAGTACATTGTAATCCATTTTGCTCCTGCACCCTATTAGTTCCAGAGATAATAAGATAGGAGGGAAAGTGTCCCACATCAAAGAATTTACAGTGTAGTAAAAGAAATAAAAAATGCCATGAGCTGTATTTTATTCAATGAAGTTTGCACTCTCACCAGAATTTTATATTAACTCCACACTTGTATACCCACCGCCAACTCAGTAACTCCGGTGTTTAATGGATACATCTTTATGCACCTGCTCTATCTGCAATCTTTCCCAAGGTCATATTGGTTGGCAGGCCCATCATCCCAGTTGCTGTGTTAAAAAGTTGGAAGACTTTTTCATTGAACTTTCACATTCAAGCCATCAGGAGGTTCTCCGTGCTCCACGTTAATATACATCCAACATAAAAAAAAAATGTGGCCATGTCTTATCTCCCCTCTGCCAGCCACCGGTTCCACTCTTCCATCGCCTCTCATCTGAATGCCTACAGGAGCCTCCTAATTAGCGTCCCTGCTCCCCCAACCCTGGTCCTTCCAGAGTGTACCATCAACGAAACAGCTGAGGTAACCTTTTAAAACAAATCATATCGTCTCACTTTTCCAATCAGATCCTTCTGTGGCCCACATTTCACTTAAAAGATAAGCTGGAATCCTTTCAATGGTCAGCAACGACCTACATGGTCCAGCTACCATAATAACGTGGTCCATCTACCTCCTGGACTAATTTCCCCTTCTCTGCTTCACAAACACTGTCCTCTTTGTTGCTTCTGCCTTAGAGTCTTCATACTGACTGTTTCCTGTGCCTCGAAGGTTCTTTCCTGGATATCTATGTGTCAGTTTATCACTTCAGTCTTGGCCCATTATCTTATTCTCAATGAAGTGTGCTCTGATCACACTATTTAAAATTGTATCCCTCTCTTCCTTTCTTTTTAATATATTTTATTGATTTTTTACAGAGAGGAAGGGAGAGGGATAGAGAGTCAGAAACATCGATGAGAGAGAGACATCAATCAGCCGCCTCCTGCATGCCCCCTATTGAAGATGTGCCCGTAACCAAGATACATGCCCTTGACCGGAATCGAACCCGGGGACCTTTCAGTCCACAAGCCAACACTCTATCCACTGAGCCAAACCGGTTCTGGCGTATTCCTCTATTTCTGCTCTCAACCTCCCATCAAACTTTAAAAAAACACGCCAAACAACTGTTTTTATTGATTTCAGAGAAAAAGGGAGAAGGAGAGAGAGAGAAACATCAATGATGGGAATCATTGATTGGCTGCCTCCTGCTCGCCCCCTACTTTGGATTGAGCTTGCAACCCAGGCAGGTGTCCTTGAGCAGGATCAAACCTGGGACCCTTCAGTCCACAGGCCGATGCTCTGTCCACTGTCAATATGGCTAGGCCTCATCAAGCTTTGTTTTTTTTAACTGTATGGTACATATTCCTTCCAAAGTACCATCTGATTTTCATATGTATTGTTTATTCTCTGTTTCTCTCTGCTGGAATGTAACACATGTGTATGTGGATATTTTTCATTAATAAATTCTAAGATAACCTGGCACACAGTTGATACTCCATTAATATGTCTTGAATGAATTTGGTGACTGAAATTTTTTTCCAGAACTTAGTTTGCATCAAATAAATTCATTGAATGGCCAGTTTACCATATTTATAATTCATCAGATTACCAAATTATTTTAAAACCATTTGTGGGGAATTGGCCTGTTTCCAGTTAACGGTTAGGCATGCTATGAAACTTTTTCTGTAAGGACTACATCATCATAATTTTGAGTTTGGGCCACATATTCTGTGTCACAACTACTCAATTCTGCTTTTGTGGCGGACAAGCAGCCGTGCACATTGTGTGACTGTGACTACATTCCAATGATCTTTATTTATAAACACGGTAGAGGCCGTTGTGTGAAGATTGGTGCAACAGGCCTTCTTTCCTCTGGATGCTGACACCGCTGCGGCCACCACCTTCGCTCCGGCCACCGCCTTCCACCATCAAATTCTGTATCTGCATGAACTTGCCTATCCTATTGGTGAATGAGTTAACTCTCATTTTTTAAAATCTTAACGTGGCAAAAATTTAATCCCGTCTGAAAGCAGTGATAATAATAGAGAAAGTGTATATGACAAGGGCAAAATATAGACATATGGATGGTTATTGTCTTCTCTTTTCTCCTTTTCTTCTGGAAAAAAAAAGTTTCTTTGTTGCTAGGGCTGCTGACTATTCAGCATTCATCCTACTGGCCAAGTAGAACCAAGGTCAAGAAAGAAGAAACCCGCCGAAACCGGTTTGGCTAAGTGGATAGAGCATGGGCCTGCGGACTGAAAGGTCCCAGGTTCGATTCCGGTCAGGGGCATGTACCTTGGTTGTGGGCACATTCCCAGTAGGGGGTGTGCAGGAGGCAGCTGATCAATGTTTCTCTCTCATCGATGTTTCTAAGTCTCAATCCCTCTCCCTTCCTCTCTGTAAAATATCAATAAAATACATAAAAAAAGAAAGAAGAAACCTAAAAAATAGATTGATTTATACTGGAGAGGATACAAAGCTACTCTCAGGAGGAAAAAAATGGATTTGGAAAGAAGGAAGAGGAGGAGAAGGGAGGGAGAGAGCACAGAAGCCATCCCGGGATGGGTTTCAGGAAGAGGGTTTTCTAAGTGTGGAAGCAGTGGGATCGGAGGCAGTTCTAACGCCCTGCTTTGCAGACGGGAGGGATGCTGGCGCCGCGTGGCCGGATGGGGAAGGATGGGACAGGGACTGAGGAGCGTTGCTTTGTGTTATGAATGTCATCCTCCTCTGCAGCCTTTATAGAGGATTCAATAAAGACTGACACCGTAATTTAATCTCACAGGCCAGGACTTGGAATCAAACCGTTTACTGCCTGGCCTGGAGGCAGTGTGACTCTGTAAGGGTTACATAAGCACTCGCCACAGACCGACACAGAACTCAAAACGGTCATTATATCGTGTTTGCGATGGTGCTTATACCTGATGAGGGAGAGAGGAGGTAAACTGCACAGCAAATAAAATCTTAAGTTACACAGTGCTACCTCGAGACACGAGTGCCCTCACATACGAGTTTTTTGAGATACGAGCCGTCGAGCGAGCGAGCGATTTTTGCTTTGAAATACGAGCAACATTTGAGATAGGAGTCATCGCGCGGATCGGCCGGCTGCACACGACCCACCAGTTTACCGAGACTCGAGCGTCTCCTAGTTTCCCACGCCTCAAGGTTACGGAACGAATTAAACTCGTATCTCGAGGTACCACTGTATGTTATAAATGAGTAGGTATTTGTTAAGCAGGTCAGTGACATGACCATGAGCCCAGGCATTGGAACCAGAAAGCCTGGACTTTGCTGACTGGTGTGTCTGCTTCCTGTATGCTTCGGATAAGTTGCCCCAGATCTCTAGGATTCGGGTTTCTGGGAGTGACTATGGCAGTATCGATGTATAAGGAGATTGTGGGGGTTAAATTGGATCACCAATGTAAGCTGTTTAGAAGAGAGAGAAGATGTAGCTCCTTTTATTTTGTGTTAGTCCATGTTCTAATGAGTACTTAACGTGCACTGCTGGAGTCCAATGGCATGTGGAAACGAGGAGACCTGCCCAGCCCAGCTGCCGTGGCTCTGTGGTTGAGCGCAGATTGGATCCATGAACCAGGAGGTCAGAGTTCTATTCCCGGTCAGGGCACATGCCTGGGTTGTAAGCTTGACCCCCAGGAGGGAGTGTGCAGGAAGGAGGGAGCTGATCAATAATTCTCTCTCATCATGGATTCTCTTTCTCCCTTCCTCTCTCTGAAATAATTGAAAATATACCATCTTTTCCGGCATATAAGACAACTGTTTAACCCAGGAAAATCTTCTCAAAAGTTGGGGGTTGTCTTATACGCCAGGTGTCTTCTTATAGGGTGTGTATATCTCAAACTCTATATTTTAACTGGAAAAGTTGGGGGTCGTCTTATACGCCAGGTGTCTTCTTATAAGGTGAGTATATCTCAAACTCTATATTTTAACTGGAAAAGTTGGAGGTCGTCTTATACGCCAGTCATCTTATACACTGGAAATACGATATTTGAAAATAGCCTAACCTTTAAGCTGTAAACGTTAAAACACAAAAAACACAGAGGAGATCCCTCATGGATACTTTTATCATCATCATTACCATCACCACCGCCATTTCCATCACCATCACCACCACCACCACCGCCATTTCCATCACCATCACCAATCACCATTACCAGACACTGGTCCTTTGGGGGCTTATATTCTTACTTCAGGATTTTGCAATTAGGACTTATAAGTGGGACACACATCTCTGAACCCTAGATGTCCCTCAGCAATTGAATGTTAGAAATAAAACCATGGCATCTGAAAAAAGGAAGTGGTTCAAGGAGGAGGGAAGCAACAAAATACAGTGGTACCTCGACATATGAGTGCCCTAACATACGAGATTTTTGAGATACGAGCTATTTTTGCTTTGAAATACGAGCAACATTTGAGATACGAGTAATCGCGTGGATTGGCCGGCTGCACACGACCCACCAGTTTACCGCGACTCGAGCGCCTTCAGATAAATTACGTTTTCCATAAATGTGCTTAAGCTTTGATAGTTTGAGACTTAAATGAAGGTCCTGCTCTCTGTATACCCTTTCCTGTCCTCACTTGTTTCTCCCTGGGGATTCTATCCCGGCGCGCTCTCTGCCTGTCTTCGCTTGGCTTGCTTCTTGCATCATTCAAGTCCCTGATCAAATGACCCTTCCTCAGAGAGGTCTTCTCTGACCACTCAGTGGAGGTAGCTCTCCGCCCTTGAACCTGTCAATTTATCGCTCCAGCACTTCACTCTGCTTTATTTCTTCTTGTTAGCGTTTATTGCTACTTATGTATCTCTTCTGCTTGAATTTTTATCTGCTCGTTCATTATTCATACGTCTTATGTAATGTCAGTTCTGCGAGGACTAGGACTTTTCCCGTCTCAGATATTTACCCGGCTTCTCCCATTTCCAAAATTACAATGCCAGATTCTGGGATTTACCCGAGTCAGTTCTTTCACTTTCAGAGATTCCCACTGTTCGGGTGGTCCCTGCGCAGCGGAAGTCTCACACCTGGCTTTTTTGTTTCCCTTCAAACAGCCCTCGCTTTCATCCGTTTTGGAATACTTTGAGAATTCAGAGTTCCATCTCCTCATCTTCAAATATTTTCAGTATCTAACGCATAGGGTACTGAGTGTGAATGCGAGTTCACCAGAGGTGGATGCTGATGTCAAAGATTAAACACGGATTAGGGGTAGAAATGTCCACATGTTAACTCTGTGTGGGGGCGGGGGTACTTGAAGAGGGAGAACAGAGCAGTGTTTGTCTTAAGGACATCAGAATGACTCTGTGCTCATTTATGTCCGCTCATCCATATTTGATTGCTGTTCAGCAAGCAGAGGATGACTAGATGACAACCGTAATAAAGCATGCTGAGCAGAGTTAGTCACGTATGTTCTAAGTTGGGTATGTTCTTTGGAGCTTTACATTTCAGCCAACCTGAGGTTAGAGTGGGGTATCTGAATATAATAACATGGAGTTACGCTGTAATTGAGTAATGCATTATAATATAAAATGGAAGTTTATATTTTAATATCTTTCTAACTGTATAATATAATCTATATTATAATGTAGGGTAATTATAATGCCAGACATAACTTTACTTTACAATTTTTCAACCCTCTATCCTTACATCTAAAGAAACATACTGCTCCCTATCCACATACTTAGGATTACAAAGTGTGGGGAAAGCAGTTTTCTGGAATGATTTACAAGCTCCTAATTGAACTTCATTTATTAGCAAATTCTTCCATCATAACACAGTAATACCACTTTCACCAATGATCATCTTGGCATTATTCAATTTTAATAGAAAAAGAAACAGTATGTTTACATTTGCATGTCATTATCTCAGAGATGGCATACTCTGCAGTGAATGCTACACAACAATATTTAAACTGTTACAATGTGTCTTCTGGAATATAGAGAGCTTTTCTGATATCAGTATGAATATGTTAAGTATGAGGGTATAGGAAAAATCCTTTCCTCCACCTTCTATCCAAAAACATGCTTCTCAGAATCAACATTCACAAAAGACTATTCTTTTTCTTTTTAGTTAAGTAGCATAGCAGGGAATCCTCCACTCACTAATTCTAGAATTAGTCACTGAAACAACGAAGGCCCATGTCAAAAAGATCAAACTATGGATGCCCTAGCTAAGCTTTCTCTAGCCTAGCAAACACACTGAGTGGCCAGATTATTATGATCTCTGAACGCATGATGATCTGGCCACTCAGTGTGTGTGTGTGTATGTGTGTGTGTGTGTGTGTGGGTGTGGGTGTGTGTGTTAGAGGCCCGGTGCATGAATTCATGCATGGGTGGGGTTCTACCAGCCTGGCCAGGGGGAGGGGACATGGGCGGTTGGCCGGCCTGCCTGCTGGTTGAACTCCTGGTTGAGGGGATAATTTGCATTTGAGCCTTTTATTATATAGGATATACACTGAGTGGCCAGATGATTATATGTTAAGAGATCATAATAACCTGGCCACTCCGTGGATAGGCAAATATGGATGTTCTGGATTTTTCTTTGGGGAGG
Source organism: Lasiurus borealis (assembly GCA_004026805.1). NCBI lineage: Eukaryota > Metazoa > Chordata > Mammalia > Chiroptera > Vespertilionidae > Lasiurus > Lasiurus borealis. The sequence continues at coordinate 8,294 of PVJN01060226.1, forward strand.
CAAGTAAAAATGATGAGACTTTTATGCGCTTGGGGACATTGGAGTGCAGATGAGGAAATCGTGAGGAAGTGGAAGGCAGAGTAATAAGCTGTCTTTATTTTAATTTAAAAAATGCAGTGCGCACACTACTTTTTTTTTTGGTTCCATGCTGAATAGATTGCTACTAAAATTTCTTGATGGGAGAAAAGATCTGGGAGCTGCTTCTTACATCTCAATAGCCATGCTCTATTAGTCAGGAGGCTGGAAGGAGTAGTGAAAGGTTCTCGCTAATGAGACAGGAGACTTCTTTGTTTTCCCGAAGGTGAAAGGTACAAGGAACATTCAAATGTATTTTTCGCTCCTGCCATATTTACTTGATTAACATGTCCCAAAAGAACAGACGAACCCGCGGGAACAGGGATTTGGTTAAATTTTTTTCTGAACACAGCTTAATTTGCACACCACGGAGAAAAATTGATCTTTCTTTTTTTTTTTATGTCTGCTACTCTGTTGAGAGTGTCTTACACAGAAAATCAATTTCCTTGTCTCAAGTTGGCTTGCCTACTTAATTAACTTATAAGCTTAATGGAGACAAACATGATTAAAACACAGTTTGAGAAAGTTTTCAAAATTGTCATTTATTATATATACTAATATTTCATCAGCGATTTCCCTGTAGTAATTATGGTGTGTTTGGATTTTGTTTTCCTTGCACCAATGTTTTATTAGTTCTTGAAGGTGATTAGTGCAGCAGTCCTGTGATAATCAGAAATAAAAAAAAATATTCTTAGGCTTTAATATATGCAATGTTATATTTTCTGGGTTGGAATATCGTGTTTTATATGAATATGTAACTTGGTGTTTTATTTGGCATACCTCGAGATACGAGTTTAATTCGTTCCGTAACCTTGAGGCGTGGGAAACTATGAGACGCTCAAGTCGTGGTAAACTGGTGGGTCGTGTGCAGCCAGCTGATGTGCACGATTATTCCTATCTCAAATGTTGCTCGTATTTCAAAGCAAAAATCGCTCGCTCGACAGCTCGTATCTCAAAAATCTCGTATGTTAGGGCACTCATGTCTTGAAATACCACTGTATTTAAAAAACTTGCATTGAATAATCTTATACAATAAAACCCTAATATGCAAATTGACCAAATTGTGGAACAACCGGTCGTGACACGCACTGATCACCAGGGGGGCAGACGCTCATTGCAGGAGTGCTGTCTGGTGGTCAGGGTGCTCCCACAGCGGGAGCACTGCTCAGCCAGAAGCCGGGCTCATGGCTGGAGGCACCGTGGTGCCGGTAGGAACCTCTCCCACCTCCGCTGCAGGCGGGCAGTAAGGAGTGAGGAGTCCTGGTCTGCGAGAGCCCTGGACCACGAGAGGGATGTCTGACTGCTGGCTTAGGCCGGTGGACATCCCCCGAGGAGTCCCAGACTACGAGGGTGTGCAGGCCGGGCTGAGGGACCCTCCTGAGTGCACGAATTTCATGCACCGGGCCTCTAGTCATTACAGAAATGTCAACTAACTCATTCAAAACAATAAAGAGTTTTAGGATAACTGCTTAGTATTTTTTAGCTCTAATTTTTTTAGGGAAAGTGACCAACATCTATATATCCCTGATCATATAAAGAAGAAATCTTAGGCAATAATACTTATTTGGAATCAGATAGGGCAGGTCAGAAAGCTTAAATATTAGGGAGAGAGATGACATGTTGCATCTTGGACTTTATTTTAAATGTTTTTTTTTAAAAAGTTATTTTAATTTCTAAGCATAACATCAAGTTTATTTAAAGTTTCTTAAGTATTTTTAAATCATTGGGCAGGGAATTTATTCTTCTCATTGTCCTGTTATCTTTGCTGGCTGTGCTGCATCTACATTGTCAAAGCATAAAGCCATTATGTACTGTTTTATTCTTTATAGCCTTAATTTAGTTTTAATTCTACAGATAAGTAAGTACCATCATTCCTTAAACTCTTAAAGTTTATAGTACAGATATACTACAGTGTACTTATTCATTCAAGTATTGATGGGTATTTGGGTTTTGTTCAATTTTAGAATATTGTAAATAATACTACTAATAAGTACATGTATACATATATATGTGTAATAAGTACAAATATATGTGTGGGCATATATTTTAATTTCTCTTGGGTAAATATCTAGACATGGAATTGTGTTATATGCTAAGTGTCTTTTTAACTTTAGAATGCAGTTCCATATTATTTTATTTTATTAATTTTTAAAAAAATAAGCTTTAATATTTTGGATTCGCACCAGAAATACATGAGGATTTCAGTTGCTATATACTCTCCCCAGCATTAGATTATATTCAGTGTTTTTAACTTTAACCTTTTTGGCTTACAATGGTATCTCATTGTGATTTTATTTTGCATTACCTTAATGACTAAAGATTGATGCTGAGCATCTTTTCCTGTGGTTATTGGTCATCTGTATATCTTTTTGTAGTGTCTGTTGAAACTTTTTGACTCATCATTTTATTTGGTTGTTTCTCTTTTATTGATCTGTAAGAGCTTTTTAAAAATATGTATTTTGGATAGAAGAGTTCTATTCCATTCTATGTTTTGCAGATACCTTCTCCCAGTCCATAGCTTACTTTTTTATTTACTTATATTCAATGTAATATTTAATAAGGTCCATGTTAGCACCTTTTTGTGGTTTGTACTTTTTCTGATTTTTTTTTCTGAGAAAACGTTGTCTAATCCGGTATCTCAAACATTTCCTTCTCAGACGTTAATAATTTTAGCTCCTACATTTATACCTCTGGTTCTTCAGGATTCAATTCAAATCTCATTTCCCCTGACTGCCGGGAAATGTTCATCAAACCATCCTCCTGTAGTTTCTCAGCACCATATGTTCATTTATCTCAGAGCACTTAATTGTAATTATTGAAATGTTCATTTTCCCTCGTAGACTTGGAGCTTCAGTGCATAGTGATAAGTCTTGTTCACTTATGAATACCAAATGCCTAGACAGACCATGCCCTCAGAAGTAACAGATTCTCAAATAATACTTGTGAAATGAATGTATAAAATAATGCAATTACAGTGAAACCTTGGTTCTCCCATCTTGAACAGTCTGGTTCTTGACCAAGTTGTTCACTGAAAAAAATGTCTCAGTTGTCAAACAAAACTTCGGTTCTCTACCCTCTGACCTAACCATGTCTTGCTGATACCTGTATGGTCCGTCTGCATCTCTCAGATGACAAAGGGAAGGATGCATGAATATGAGCCAGTTGATTGCTAAACCTCGCATTGTTAACATCGGGAAATCGTGCTGTGAATATTTTTGTGTGGTTTTGCCTTTGTTACTGGTCATTATTATTAAATCTGTAC
>PVJN01060227.1:0-11630 GCA_004026805.1 Lasiurus borealis
AAATGAGTCTTGATGTTTGCAATTCCCTTGCTTTGCATTATCATCAGTGCCTGGACCAGAACGGTAATCATTTTGAAAACAGACATTGATTAAAAAAAAAAAAGACTTTTTTCTGTAGATTATTTAAAATTTTGAAAATGAGCTGTATATTAATAAACACTGACTTTATAATCATTCAAAGTGTGTATACATTTTGGAGGACACCATATATATGAATGTACCTACACACACACAAACACACACACATCCTTTAGGCTAACTGAGATTTTGTTAGGTTCTTGAAAAGTGTATTCTTTTTTATTTCAAAGAGGAAGGAAGAGAAATATCAATGATGAGAGACAATCATTGATCGCTGCCTCACTGGAATCAAACCGTGACCTCCTGGTTCATAGGCTGAGGTTTAAAGCAGTGGTCGGCAAACCGTGGCTCGCGAGCAGCATGCGGCTCGAGAGCCGCAGTTTGCCGCTCTGCTGACTAACGATTTTGCCGACCATTGGGAACAGAGTAAAGTAATGTAATTACTCAGCAAGTTGTAAAATCAGTGTGGATTATCCTATTGTTACATTTTAATCTACGGTTATATTTATCTTCTATGTATGTTCCAGTTCCTTCCACTAACATCATTTAGTCGGAACTTGGTATATTAATGCGGTTCTGCCCTTTTCTGGGTGACACACGCATCCTAGTCATGTCATGTCCTCGCTGCCCCACTAGAGGGAGCCATTCTGCAGACGGCGAGGTCAGCCTAACAAAGCTGTAAAGTCTGGGTGCTAAGGAGAGAGAGGCCAAGGCTACAGGTGACAGGTAACATAGTTCAGGTTTATTAAAAAACACGTAGGCGACAAGTCAGAGCTTTGGCAAGGAATGATATGGAGAAGAATTGAAGGCATTATTCCACAAGACATTCACAGTTGTGTGCTAGACACAAAGAGAGCAGGGGAGGACTTTAGAAGCATTTGCGGTGGACAATGGATGGCCCGGCCTCGTCGTACTCCTGTTTGCTGATCCACATCTGCTGGAAGGTGGACAAGGAGGCCAGGATGGAGCCGCCAATCCAGACGGAGTATTTGCGCTCCGGAGGGGCAATGATCTGTGGGTGGGGGTGAGAAAGGAGGGCCGTTAGTGTGGTGGGGCGGGGCCTGGGCTCCTACCAGGGTCTGGGTTTGGTGGATCTGGCTGAGGTCTCGTGGACATCAGAGACAGTCTGGGCTGCCAGATGTCTAACCTTAACCCTAGTCCAAGGGGCTGTAAATGGCTTCTGGGTTTAGAGATTCTCCATAGAGCGCATTTGTTTTTCTGGCTTCCTTTACACAATCTATTCCCAAGCACCCATAACACCCCACCACATTCAGTCTTCCGTTGGGAAAGCTGAAAGCTGGCCCCAAACCCTGCAAGGCCTCCACTTAAGAGCCCTGATCATGTCTTTGACTTTCATGAGCTAAGCTCAGAACTCAGCATGACATACTTTCTTTAGAAACAACCACCTGAGTCTTCAATGAAATGTTTGGATGGTGCCAGAACTGACAAGTTTTTTACCACCACCTGGTGTAACAGTGAGGGGCTCAGGGTTCCCAGTTGGGGTGACCTTTTTCCCGGGACAGGTCCTGGGTAACCCGCACTGGCTGACAGAGGCCTGACATGGTAATATTTAATATGTTGATATTTCTTAAATAATTGAATGAGATGCAGAAAGTGGTGATTCAGGCCAGGAGTCTTGTCTACCTGCAAAAATCCCCAAAATGCCTGTGGCAAATTCCACTCCAGACTTGGATATTTGGGTAGAAATGAACACGGGCACTTTGGCCAAACAGACAAGGCATTTCTGAAACCACGGTAAAAAGGGGCTAATTTCTGTTTATCCCCAAGCTCTGGTTGAACATTTATTTTTAATGCCAACAGTTAATATTTACTGGGTATTTATTATGTGCCAGGCACTATGCTAAGCATTTGTCCTGATATGTATTATCTGATTTAGTTTTTTAATTAATTTATTTATTTTAAAATTTGATTTTTAGAAAGAGGAAGAGAGAAAGAGAAGAGAGAGACATCAATTGGTTGCCTCTGGCACAAGTCTCAACCAGGGATCAAACCTGCAACCTGGACATGTGCCCCAACCGAGAATCAAACTCAACACATTTTGGTGTATGAGACAACATTGCAACCAAGTGAGCCTCACTGGCCAGGGCTCGTGGCTCCTTTAATTTCCCTAACTACTTTCAAAAGTGAGTATTCAATTACTGCCATCTACAGATGAGGAAACAGAGACTGGGAGGGGTTTAAGTAACTGGGCTAGCTCACCCTAGTCAGATCCAATATTCAAACTCGGACCTCTCCCAGTTGTTTTTTGTTTGGTTGGTTGGTTTTGATGCTTTAGAAGTCACCTCTTTATTTGGGGTAATTTTAGATTTACAGGAGAGTTGTAAAGCTAGTGCACAGAGTTCCTGTAGACCCGTCCTGCAGTTTCTGTTTCCCCTAATGTCATGATCTATGGCCTAGAATTTAATGGTTTTCTCTTACCACACTGCAGCCCAAAGTTCCACATTCATTTCTATTCGAGAAGCCAGGTTTGGAGAACTAGGAACTATGTAACTATGCTGCAGCCTCTCTATAATGTACCCCCCGCAGAGGCCGCCTCTGTTCGTGAGCCCACCCGCTGGGTTCTCCTGGCTCCCTTCAGGGCGGGAAGCGGAGGGGGTGAGAGCAGACCAGAGTCCTCAGAGAATGGTCTCCTCTCTCACCTGCAGTCTCTCAGAGCCTACACTACAAAATCATTCAGTCCCGCACTCTTTCATGTGACTCCTACCCTTTCCCCCAAAAAAAGGGAAGGGAGGGCAAAGAACAGAACTTGTTGGAGTGCTTTTCATGTGCGCGACCTGCACCTGCACCGCTCCTTCTGCTGCTCTGTGTGGCTGGGACAAGAGGGTCTCACAGAGCGACAACGGCTTGTGAGAAGTCACCAACCCTCTGTGAGATTGCCTCCAAAGAATGCTCCCTGTTTAACCTCTGAGCTCCCTTGACTGGGACTCCAACCAGACATGATACAGGGGTCCTGGGTGGCTCCAGAACTGAGCTTGGTCATCCTGTGCTTTTGAATCCCTATATCAAAAGGTGTGCCAGACGGACAGACAAAGATCAAATTCTCATTCCTGCCACTGAGAGGTGATCACGGTTAGTGGTGGAAGAAGAGGGTGTGCTATTGAATGTATAGGGTTTACAACTCGTCAGAAATATATCTGGCTCCTCTGTCACTTTTTTTTAATGTTCTACACATGAGATGCACTGTTTGGTGATGAGGAAACACAACCAAATACGCATTTTAAAGAGAAACGGGAACATGGGCAGCTTTGTTGATCTCTATCGCAGCTGCTAAACATAGCTGATAGGCAAGAATAAGTACAGATTAAATGTTGTACAAGATAATTCAACTTCTCTTATGAGCTGGATTGACTAAGTCCTAGGAGGTGTAGGATTTGTGCACTCGGACCCTCTGCCTAGCCCTCAACCCGTGAGCACCTGTGACCAAGCTATGGCTTCTGCAGAGTCCTTCACAGCTGGTGGCAGGACTGGCACCAGCAGCACAGCCATGGGGTCTGTAGCCAAACTGTACCTTGATCTTCATGGTGCTGGGTGCCAGGGCCGTGATCTCTTTCTGCATGCGGTCAGCAATGCCGGGGTACATGGTGGTGCCCCCAGAGAGGACATTGTTCGCATAGAGGTCCTTCCTGATGTCAATGTCACACTTCATGATGCTGTTGTAGGTGGTTTCGTGGATGCCAGCGGACTCCATCCCTGGAAAAGAGACGCAGGCCATGGTCCTTGGTCGGTGGGTAAGACCCCGGCCAGACAAGGAAGAGCTACGGGGAAGATCTTACACTGACTGAAGCTAAGCACACATGATCATCGAGGAACCTCCCATCTCAAAGACCAAACGGTTCTCGTAATGCTCCATGTCCTCCTACCTCTTGTCTAGTGAGGAGGCCCTGCTGGGAGGAGGGGGAGGGCTGCGATGTAATGGCCCCGATTTTTAATGCTCCCGCTACTAAGTCTGGTTTGAATCGGGGGCAAAGTCTTGAGACTCCCTGTAGAAGGCTCCGCACTGAGCCAATGTCACAACTCCCTCAAGTTTCTCCTGGGCTTCTGCCTCTTTCTCACCTCTGAAACTGAACCATCAGGAAAGTGCTCATCCTATTTTCACAAAGACTCATCTTTCTTCCTTCTTGGTACTGTTTTTTATCTGACCTTTTTGTTTATTTATGATTGGATCTTTCAAACAAAACCTCCTAACAGCCCTTTTCTTTTACAGTGCTGTGATGATAAATAATAAAAATAATAGTAATAATAATAATACCTAACTATTAATTTCTGACAATACCTAATGATTATTGCTAGCTTGTTTTGGCCAGCCAGTGGGCTAAGTGCTCCACGCATATCTCGTGTCATTCTCACAGCCACGCGATGATATAGACACTGTTACAATCTTCATTTTGTAGATGAGGACACAACAGCTTGGGGAAGTTAAGTGATTTTCCCAAGTACATGAAAGTAAAACTAATACTCAACCCAGGCTCACCCCTCCCAGAGCCTGCCTTCTGTAAACAGCTCTGCTAACGTTTCTCTCAAGGTCAGTGCTAATGTAGGAACAGACTCTTCCATTTTTCTCTCCCCCTCTCTCATTCCCAAACTCAGCATTCAGTACCCCCTTCCCATCCACCCAGTGGCTCCAGTGTCCTACGCATGAATAATATCTGACTTTCACCCTAAACCACACGCCGAGAATGCTTCTGGATTAACTACTACATAGTGTTGCTTGGAATGAAAAGTCCTTTCCTGGCCTTTTTAATTTTTCTCACTTGATAAACATGACCCTCTTTGTACTGTTTTAGAAATGTGGTTAGCCTTGTGGCCCGGTCACATGTCCCACATGCAGAAGAGCACTGGTGGCCAAAGGCTGGCTGAGTAGGGGGATGGGGTGACCTCCCCAGGACGTGACGCTGTTGCCTACCAATGAAGGAAGGCTGGAACAGGGTCTCTGGGCAGCGGAAGCGCTCGTTGCCAATGGTGATCACTTGCCCATCTGGCAGCTCATAGCTCTTCTCCAGGGAGGAGGAGGATGCCGCGGTGGCCATCTCGTTCTCAAAGTCCAGAGCTACGTAGCACAGTTTCTCCTTGATGTCTCGGACAATCTCACGCTCAGCTGTTGAGATACAAACATTAGGGTTTTCCTGGGTGGTAAAAACCCATCCTTCCTACCTCAGTCCCTCCCACCGTGCTGGTTCCTTCAAAACAATATGCAAATTCAATATTCTGCAACCCCAAAGCCATGGTGGTAATTAAATTATAGGTCCACCAGGGAACCATTTCTGTTCCTGGCAGAATGCCTCACACATCACAGACCCAGTAGAAAGAGTGGTGCCAGATCAAGGGGGGCGATAGAGGAGAAGCACAATGATGTGATGTTGGGGCACGGCAGACCCCGAAAAGGGACCAGCATGAGCTCCATGAAACTGGGGCTAAATAATATGTGGTAAGTACTCATTATGTGTCCACCTTTTAACCAATGAGACTGAAGCTCCAAGACTCTGAGTAACTTACCCAGGGATTTACATCCAGGAGATAAATATTTAACATTTCTTGTTGGTAAATATTACCTAGCAAATGGTGGCAGGAATAAAGGGAGCTGGCTAGAGAACAGCACAGAGCAGGAAATCCTTTTGTAGGTTGTGTTTTTGCAGTATTAACTGATTACTCTCTGTTATAAAGTTTTAGGGAAATCCTTTTGTAGGTTGTGTTTTTGCAAGATTAACTGATTACTCTCTGTTATAAAGTTTTACAACAGTTTATTATATGGGATTTTCGGCTGACCTGGAAGGCTTATGCTGAAAAAGTCTCTTTGGGGCCCTCAGTGTTTTCAAAAAGCTCTGGAAATCCATGTTCTCTGGCCTAGGTAGGTTCCAATTCAAACCACTGGCATATTCATCACCTGTCCAGGAGTCTCCAGGTGCATTTGGAAGGAGGTATGGAAGAGAGGGCAGGCAGACACCTTTCACAGGCCTGCATTCTGAAATCCTAAGCTGTTGGTTCCATCTGGACCCTGGGAACCTTTTGGAAGTATCTTGTGGGTACTTGGGGGACGTAGAGTCAGAAACAAAATTAATTTAACTTCCTACACTTAGAGGAGACTTTAACATCTTCAAGGCTCAAACTTGGAGCCTAGAATAAGCCCCAAGCATGTTCAGAAACCTGCACATTTAGACAATACCAAACTGGTGAGGGGAGAGCAGGTAGCCAGGGCCAAGGATGCTGAGGATGTCCCAATGTCTCTGTGACATCTGACTCTGCTTCTTGTGGGTGGAGACCAAAGTCCACCAGCTCAGAGTCCAAAGGTACACATATCACTGCCTGCTGGGTTGTTCTTAGTACTCGCTAATAACTATTGCATGCTCACTCTGTGCTGGGTTTCCACGTGCATTATCTCATTTACCCCTCACAGCCACCTGAGGGACTATGGCTTAGTGAGGTTGGGGACCTTGTTCAAGGTCACACAGCAAGTGAGTGGTAGAATTGATCCCCAACCCCTGTCTAGATGTCTCCAAAGATTGCCAGTCACCACGCATACTATCCTCAGTCTCTGCACTCTCTCTTTTCTATTTGTGAGTGGAGGGGACTAAAAAATGTTCAGAAAACCCAACTCTGACTAGGTCATCATACAAGATGGCTATTGCTGTTCTTCCAAGGAAACAGCATAATCATTTTTGCGATTTTATCCAGTTAAAAAATATAGCCATACTTGGCTCTGCAGTCTCCCTCCCATCATTTCCTTGGATAGTCACTGTGGTCTGTAAGTTACTAGGAAGGACACCTCTTCCATTCACTCCCACAGGCCTCACCCGTAGTTACGAAGGAGTAGCCACGCTCCGTCAGGATCTTCATGAGGTAGTCGGTGAGGTCTCGGCCAGCCAGGTCCAGACGCATGATGGCGTGGGGCAGGGCATAGCCCTCGTAGATGGGCACGTTGTGGGTGACACCATCTCCGGAGTCCAGCACAATGCCTGGGGGACGATTGAGCACAATAGAAGTCACAACAGCAGCCCGCATGTGACTCGCTGGTCTTGGAGAGAGGGCATTTCTAAGCTTCTTATTTGAAGGAAATAAAAGAAAGCATTCGATAGGCTTGGAGAGGAGGGACAGGCTCAGGGAAAAGGAAGAGTAGGAAGAGAGGAACAATAGAAGTCATGCTCAAATATGAGCTCAAGGGCTCATTTTTAAAAGTTGACAAATAGACCTGTTAGGCTTAGGATGGCCCTGTCAATTCTCAGTGACCCACAGTCCTCACAACCCACCTACTTACAACCCTCAAATCCCATGACTGATGGCGGGCCCAGTGGAGGCGCCCATTCCTCTCAGGAACCTACCAGTTGTACGTCCAGAGGCGTAGAGGGACAGCACCGCCTGAATGGCCACATACATGGCTGGGACATTGAACGTCTCGAACATAATCTGCAAAGCAAAGAACTAAATCAGTGACGCTGTTAGTCTTCTTGTGGGTGAATGCAGATCTCGGCTTTTCTGGCGTAAGGAAAAAGACCCGTAAACCTGAGGCTCAGATGGGCTGTGATTGGCCTACTTCTGTGGTTTGTCTGCGGTTCTATGTAATTGGTTCCACTTTTTATGTAGCTGCTGGGTCCATGCCAGCCCTCGGTTCTGAGGTCGCTCTGGCTGCGGTGGAAGGAGCCCTGTTTCCTGGCAGAGGACCACATCTGCCACCAGCTCGTGCTGTCCAGGGACGAGATTAGAACCAGAGCTACTCTGAGTCACGCGTGGCAAGTTCGGGCACACTGAGATGCCCACAGGCCTGCATGTCTCCATCTGCAAAACCCTCCCGGCTCTGGCTGCTCACTAGAAAATGTCTGACATCAGTGGCGAGAGAGTCATAATTCCAAGCTATTTTCCTGCCTTCGTGCCATTCACAGGAACAGTGATGCCCATCGGAAACAACATGTCTCGCTACCCCAGCACACGTTTCCCTGTAGAGAATAGCTGCTCGTGTGTTGCGTCAGCACTGGGAGCTCCTCCCAGGAAAAGGCTTTGCAGTCTTTACATGTGTTATTCTCCAAGCCCGACAGATGGTGGGTCAGTTCCAGGCTGCGGCCACTTCTACTGTGTGACCTTGGGACATTCACCTAATGTATTTGAGCCTCAATTTCATGATTTCCATAATTAGGATAATGATACATTCTGTTTCACACATTGTTAAGATTTAAAAAGACGATGCATATAAAATGCTTGGACCAGTGCTTAACCACAGTGAGCATGAAATTGACATTAGGTGTTTTAATTGCATAGCTGGCCCAAACCGGAATCCTTGTCTGGCTGCTGGGATGGATGGTTTCCCGCTGTGAGTCACAATAAGGACAGTAATAATTATTACTCGTTGAATGTGTCGTGTACCAAACACCAAGGTACACATTTAACATTGTGCCTCGAGAATCTTCACATGGAGCTTTTGAAAGGTAATGGTACTAATATTCCCAACTTTTAAACAAAGGAACTGAGGCTCTGAGAAATTAAGCGGACTGCTTAAAGTTACATGGCTAATAACTGGCAGATCCAGTTTTCAAACCTAGAACTGACTGACTTCAGAACCAAAATTCCCCACAGTATGTTGTCCTGCCTTTTGAAATGACTTCTCCTTGGAAGTTTCGAACCCAAATGAAATCTCTGAAATGCCCTCTTGCTCGTGGAGGTCAGAGGGGAATCACTCCTGCAGTCAGAATGTGCGTAGCATTAGGATGCTCCTGTCCTTTGGCATCCCCAAGTTCATGGAACGTTGTGGGTCTGGAGGGGACTGTGGGGCTGGGCCAGCTCCCTGCTGTCCTGTGCAGCCCCTTCCAAGTGGACTTTCCCACACCTGAAGTGCTGGGCCCCAGAGTGGGTATTTACCTGGGTCATTTTCTCCCGGTTGGCCTTGGGGTTCAGGGGTGCCTCGGTGAGTAGGGTTGGATGCTCTTCTGGGGCAACACGAAGTTCATTGTAGAAAGAGTGGTGCCAGATCTAAGGGGGAGGAGCGATGGAGGAGAAGCACAATGATGTGATGTTGGGGCACGGCAGACCCCGAAAAGGGACCAGCATGAGCCCCATGAAACCGGGGCTAAATAAAATGTGATAAGTACTCATTGTGTGTCTACCTTTTAATCAATGAGACCGAAGCTCCAAGATTCTGAGTAACTTACCCAGGGATTTACATGCAGTAGATAAATGAACAAAAACCCAAACCCGGGTCAGTGAGGCAGGATGGTGTAATGAGTGGGTAAGGCACAGGCTTTGGAGTCAGGTCTGAGTTCAAATCCCAGCTCAGCCACTTCGTGGCTGTGTGCCCTTAGGCAAGCTTTAACCCCGTTCAGCTCCAGTCTCACCATGGCTAATATGAAAAACATTAGCATGTCTTGGCGAGTATTAAATAAGGAAACCCTAGAGTTACTGTTTAGCCCAGTGTCTGGCCCAGAGTAAAAGTTATTCTCTGTTTTCTTGAACCCCTCATTCTATTTTTGTCAATGTTCATAGGGAAACAACTTAGTTAAGTAACAGGACAAATGAACAAAAACATGAATGGAAGGATGAAGCTGATCTGAAGACCTAGTTGCCTTTTTCATTCTTTAGGGGAGTTTGCCTCTGCCGTATAGGCTAAACGAAGGCAGGTCACCCCGCTTCCAGCCTCCACCCCACCCCACCCCCCTTTGGGCAATTGCAGCATGACCTTTAGAATCAGGTTCCTGCAGCCTGAGGGCTCAACCTTCAGCGAAGCGCCAGTACCTTTTCCATGTCGTCCCAGTTGGTGATGATGCCGTGTTCTATCGGGTACTTCAGGGTCAGGATGCCTCTTTTGCTCTGTGCTTCATCGCCCACGTAGCTGTCTTTTTGTCCCATTCCTACCATCACTCCCTAAAAGGATTCAACACATTTCGAGTCAGCCTCTCCCCAAACTGATGTATTGATGACAGTCCAGTCACAATGGGTTAAATTGCTGGGAGATCAATTCCTCTTTTGGTACCAAGAGCAATATGTTGAGTCCTATGATCACTGTGTTCTTAAGCAACATCCCTGAGTTGACTGGAAATAGGCCAGAATCGGCCTCCAGATGGCAGAGGACCCCCTGGGTAACGCAACTTGAACTGTGTGTTGTGACTTCTGTGTTCCTTGATGCCGCTAAAACAAATTGCCTGGCACATATTTGTCATGCAATAATTATTTGTTGAATGAATGCATGAAATGTTACATATAAGTTAAGTGACATTTTATTTCTTATAAACTGTTCTTTTAAAGCTTAATGTTATTTTCTAATCAAGCTGAAGCATTATGTCTATAAATGACCATCAATGCTTGATTTCTGACCAATACTAATCAACATTAAGACATTTGTCAGATGTATTTTTTAATCATTAAGGTGACATTTTTTAAAAAAAGGAAAGAAAGAATTCTCACTACTGGAATGTTAAATTGCACTACAGTGACTGCTCTAGAATTGCAAAATCAGTCATGGCTACTATAGATCCATAGAATGGTATGTGCAAAATATCTCCACTGCACACAGTTCAACAAAGAGACAATTCATTCACTGGGCAAGGCTTTTTCTATTATTTGTTCTTGAGAATATACACCAAATTGAGAGCCTTAGATATCAATGCGCAAAATACATTTCTGATATGAAGGAGAATTTCTGGGATAAAATTCTCAGTTTTTACCATGTGGCTGCACCAACATTTTGTTTATACAAAACAGTATATTAAAAAATTACCATGTGACTGTTCAGATATATTTTGTTGACAGCTAACAGTGTGTAAAATTACAGTGGGTAACAAAGCTTACTTTCATCTAACAGTGAATGGCCTGGGTTTTAGTGTAGTTTCTTTCCAAAGAGCAGGTCTATATTACAGGATGATAATGATGACGACGATGATAATGACAATGATTATATTTACAAACAAAAATGGGGCAAACTTATATTTGATAGACAACCACCAGATAACCTGTGTTGTATATGAAATTGGCCCTTATTTCTTGGCATTAATCACAAGGGGTATATTCTTAGCAAGGTTACATAATTTGGGGGAAGCAAGCGATAGACAACAAGCTATGGCTACCCATTGACACTCAGACATAGAGGGGCCTAATCTGCAGCCCTGTTTCCCTCTGTTCCAAACAGACTCTTGCTCACCTGATGTCTGGGACGTCCCACAATGGATGGGAAAACGGCTCTGGGAGCGTCGTCCCCAGCAAAGCCCGCCTTGCAGAGCCCGGAGCCGTTGTCGCACACCAGGGCGGTGCTGTCCTCTTCTTCACACATCTTGGCTGGAGTGGGTCACAAGGTCCTGCAGGGAGCAGGGAGGAAGCGGCCCCAGCTGTCATCCAGCAGTTGTGACATTTACCTGGGTTTGGGGCCCCTCCTCTGGGCTCCTACCCCGTTTCCCCGAAAGTAAGACATCCTCCGAAAATAAGACCTACTTCCAGTTTTGCCTCTCGCTGTAATATAAGGCATCCCCTCCCCGAAAATAAGACCTCCCCAATCATAAGGCTTCCCCCCAAAACATAAGGCCTCCCTGGAATCCCCGGAACATAAGGCCCCTGAAGCTACC
>PVJN01060228.1:0-11630 GCA_004026805.1 Lasiurus borealis
GTGGGCAATATTACAAAATCCAGCCTCGACTACTTCAGCAGCAGCCTCTGTGGGGACCTGCTAATCACTAGTAACAAAGCCTCTTCTGCCCGAGGGGCTATCCAGTAAGGCCCCCATCCACCCAGCGAGACGGCAGACAGGCGTGGAGGCGCTCCCCAGCTCACCAGCTCTCTTGATCCTCTTTCTCTCCTTCAGTTGGTACGGCTTGTGATCGTGAGACAAGGGGATGGCGTTCCCGTCCTTGTCACACAGGACCCCTCGGGAGTCCCCCACATTGGCCACGGTGAGGTCTTTATCGGAGAGGAGAGCAATCAAGCACGTGGTACCTGAAAAGCAGAAGAGAGAGGCGATGTAGGAGGTCAGCAAGGCAGGAAGGTGTGGCTGCTTCACACGATCCTTCAGTCATTAAACGCTCCTGCGGTGGGGGAGAGAGGGGGGAGAATTCTACGTCGGCCCGGGAATGACAGTTATTCACATCAACCACACTGATCAAACCTGACAGTCAATTTTCTTAACCAAGTTACCGTGTCACTGAAACAGGCTAGCATAACATTATCATTTTTCCCAAGTCATTTTGTCTCCGCTACTCTTCACTTAAACACGTGAGGCATTTAAAAGGATTAGGAGAGAATGGCAATCAGTTTGAAGCTTCAGACAACTGATACCTATTTTCTGCTTCTTGCCGGTGCCCAGTTTCTGTGAAGATCCATTGGAAAGTGGGGAGAGTTGAGGGGGGAGGGGGCGCTCCTCAGCTGGACTGCCAGGAAGAGCCAGTAATTAATAGATGCTCGCAGCCGGATCCTATGAAGCCATCGGGAGCTGCCTATACAGATTTGCCTGCACAGCCTGACAGCAAAGACTAGTGGTTAGAAACAGGGTGTGATGGCAGCAGACCATAAAGGCAGAAGCAGAAAAACCTCCCGTGATGGCAGAAATGAGGCCTCGGTAGACAGGAGCCTCCGGAGGGTTTGGCAGGGGTGGCGGAGGGGAGGTAGGTGACAAGATTGAAGACCTGCTTGCCTGGAGCCCACACGAGACACAAAGACACTTTCTCTTCAAACCCTTCTTGGACTGAGAATGGATGAAAGCAGATAGAGTTGGACAGTCTGGTCTAATTGGAGCGGCCCTCATTACCTGCCAGCTCCTCTCCTTCCTCTTCCTTCCCTTTTGACCATGTCACCAAGTATGCAAGTACCTGCTGGAATGCACACCCTTTTAAGAGCTTGCTTCAGACTGATAATGCCTTTGTTTGTTAAAATTATTCATCAATTAGTCTTCATTAATATTTAAACTCCTCAAAGTCATATTCCATAACAGAAGGTAAACTGCATGTAAACAGCTCTTTAGTCTTCATAGAACAACACAAAAGACTGAATTCTTAAACAGAATAAATACAGGTGACTATCAAGAGCTGGGAGAATAATTAGCATATTCAGTTCTTATAGCTCTGGTATTTGAAATTCCATTCTTAAGCCCATTTACCTCCAAACTACCCTGATCAGACATGGAAACACATGAAATGTTTGGTCAATTCAGGATTTCTTATATGGAAATCCTTGTGAAAAGAAAAAAGACTAGTCTTAGGGATTATCAAAGCCAATTGCAAATATTTTACCTTAAGAAACAAAAAAACAAAAACCACACACTCTGCGAGGATGAAAATGTAAACACAGGAACTATTCATACAGATACAATTTGTTATTCTCAGTTTTTTATATTAGTCGCAGTCTGGTCTTCAAAATCATTCTCACCTTGTCTGCAAGCATCTGATTCGGTTGACCTGTCTAACACAATCAAAGCATAAATTCCCCTCTAAGGCACCTTGCCAGAGTTTGAAAGATGAAATAGAAACATTGTGTTACTGAATATTACATGATTTGAGGGCATCCTATCACCATAACTCTTGTCTTTCTAGAAACCCTCTTCCCTTCTCACGCCACATTCTGGGAGAGGGTACGTTCCTGACCTTCTCCTCCGTTGCCATTGAAGTCTATGCTGCTGCTTGAGGTCCAAGTTCACTGCCTAATAGGTGTGTCCACTTGCCTTGACACAGAGGATCCAAGGAAAGGCTCTGGGGTCTCCATGAGAGGAAGCAGGGGCATCCACCTAGTTGAGCTCTGAGCCCTCTCTCATCCCCATTCCAGCCACAGCAGCTCTCCAACCATCATCTGCTGTATTGAGCTGCCGCATAGGATTTTTTTTTTCTGTTTTATTAAAGAGGGGAGAGGTCATTCTCATAGCTGGGGGTCAGGGGGTGTGCGTGGAAATTTAATTGCATATGTGATTAGGAACCAGTGAAGGGTGTTAAGCAGGACAGTGATGTAGTGAGATTTGTGTTTTAAAGATCAGTTCAATGGCACTGTAAAAGGTAAACTGGAAGCAGGGAGAACAGGTCAAGTTAATGAGGATTTGAACTAACATAGTCCACACAGAAATAGAGGGTAGGGGTCAGCTTATTTAAAACCACAAAGGGTAAGTCATGGAGAATGAAGGAAACAAAGGAGAGGAGGAAAGTCTAGGATAATGTCCTGGGGGCTCCATGGACAAGGACTTAAGGGGGTTTCTGATTGAGGCTCCTGGACAGGCTTTCTCTCTCACTGGAAGGGACTCAATGCTGAAAACGATTCACTTCTTTGGCCTACTGTTGGCTCATGTGTTTCTCCACCATCTTGCAACTTTGAGGGGACATGGCTCAGTCCGAGGCACTGTGCTAAGAGCAGAAGTAAAGCGCTCTAGTTCCTGAGACAAAATGAAACTGCTGAGCCGGCGTGGACTTGCCTATTCTTGCTCTGTGAGACATGGAATGTCTTTACCGCGTAAGGCTTTTAAGTCGGGTGTTTCTGTTCCTTGTAGTATCCGGATTCAGGGGCTTATTGCCCAAGACGGGCTTATCAATGAGGGATTTAGAGTGTGGCTGCTCAGATTTACTCACGCGTTGGATATACTTAAGATTCACGGCCTGCCCATTCCTTTGTCAAGAGCACAATCCCATTGTTTCTATGGGCAAATGAGAGCAACCTCATGAGGCAGATTTCCAGAAGGTGCTGCTTTGAGAAAGTAGGGACTGCCTATCTATGCTCACAATGGAATCTGAGCCACGGCCAAAATGGCTGCGGCCTTGATGAGCAATCAGAGTTGCAGGTAGGGTTCGGGGTCACTGAAATGTCACCATTTCCTTCTGGGGAAACCTGCCTGAATCCTGGCTGCAGGCCCAAGAATGTTCTAAAGCAAACCAGGACACCTTATTGTAAGCAATTTCTTGTTTGGGCTTTGTAAACTTAGCAGGATTATAAGAGACAGTTTACAATCTATTCTTTTTTTTTTTTTAATATATTTTATTGATTTTTCACAGAGAGGAAGGGAAAGGGATAGAAGGCCAGAAACATCAATGAGAGAGAGACATCCATCAGCTGCCTCCTGCACACCCTCTACTGGGGATGTGCCCGCAACCAATGTACATGCCCTTGACTGGAATCATACCTGGGACCTTTCAGTCCCCAGGCCGACGCTCTATCCACTGAGCCAAACTGGTTTCAGCTACAATCTATTCTTACTTCACAGAACAAACTACCTTGTTACTGAGAACACATTAGGACCTTGGGTCATCAAGACCTGAAGTACTGGAGGGAGGGCAAACTTTCTTCATGGGCTTCCGCACAGAGAAAGCAGCGATGGGGCACGTATATACAGGCAGGGAGGCTTAGGTGAGTCTCCAGACTGGGCCTGGACAGAAGCCACCTCCCCTCCCCCTGCCCAATGGCTCTTTTTGGGGACTTTCCTCTATAACTTGAGCTGCCTCAACTTCCCCTCATCACTTTCTGGAGGGGCAGAGTGGCAGGAACAACAATTTGTGAGAAAAAAGATCGATTACAAATTAGAACTGTCATTTCTTCCATGAGATTTCTGCGTAAGCACAAATATCAACCATTGACACTGGCTGAATATGAGGCAGTCAACTTGATGACAAATACTATTATTTTGAACCCCAGTGCCATGTAGTTTAATTCTAGACTTAGCTACGCTTGGTCTCTTTTTCGGCAGACATGTAATTAACAAAATGACTAGAAGAAATAAGAAACAGTGTGTGGATGCCAGAAAGGTCTTTTCACAAATGAGGTATGCCACCGTAACTATAAAAAAACACACAATTTGTTTAAGGGGAAGGTTATAACTCATCCGTACAATCTGATGGAGTGCTCGCTTAATGTTCACACTTCACCAGAGTTAAAATATAGATGTGTCATCGGATGCTCTTGAGCACCATTTTGAAATTGAAATGTTTTTCAACTTCACATTTCAGCTGCTATAATCATCATGTTTACTTCACACTTGAGTGTGGCCTGGGAACATCCTTCTAACCCTTCCTTTTCAGTTACGGAGGAACATGAGAGAGAGGGTGCTCCCTATTAAACGGATCACATGCATTGGGGTGTCTTGAAAACCACAGTAGGTCCTCTTGGTGCAGGAGCCTTTATCTCTACTTCCTGGGCATCCTGAGAACAAGCCATCAGACAAGCTTCTGTGATGCTCATTAACATACTTCTCATAACTATTGCTGACATTTAGTTCAGATGAGAGCATGCTAACTGAAATTAATTTATAATTACATAATCACATCCTGGATTCTACGTCTAGTATTTTTTAATGGCAAATAAAATTAATTTCATGGTTCTTTGATTCTTCCTATACAAGCCAAAGAAGCACAGACTATATTTTTTTTTCATGTCTTCATGTTATTGGCTGATTATTCAGTGAGATAGCTCATATTTCTTCAGGTTTCCAGCAAATTTCAGGTAGTGTCTGTCGCTGGTTTTTTATATATTTTTAAATAAATCTTTATTGTTCAGATTATTACAAATGTTCCTTTTCCACCCCCATAGCTCCCCTCCACCTGATTCCCCCCCCACCCGACCCCGTGCCCTTACCCCCTGCCACTGTCTTCATCCATAGGTGTAAGATTTTTGTCCAATCTCTTCCCACACCCCTATCACCCTTTCCCCTGAGAATTGTCAGTCCATTCCTTTTCTATGTCCCCGATTATTATATTCATCAGTTTATTCTGTTCATCCGATTTTTTTATTCACTTGATTTTTATTCACTTATCGATAGATATGTATTTGTTGTCATTTTGTTGTTCATAATTTTTATCTTTATCTTTTTCTTCTTCCTCTTCTTAAAGAATACCTTTCAGCATTTCATATAATCCTGGTTTAGTGGGGATGAACTCCTTTAGCTTTTTCTTGTCTGTGAAGCTCTTTATCTGACCTTCAATTCTAAATGATAGCTTTGCTGGGTTGTATGTTCTTGCTGTTCATTAGTTTGAATATTTCTTGCCATTTCCTTCTGGCTTGCATAGTTTCTTTTGAGAATTCAGCTGACAGTCATATTGGTATTCCTTTGTAGGTGTTTTTCTCTTACTGTCTTTTGCCCTTGGCATTTTAATTATGATGTGTCTTGATGTGGTCCTCTTTGGATTCCTTTTGTTTGGGGTTCTCTGCGCTTCTAGGACTTGTAAGTCTATTTCTTTCACCAGGTAGGATAGCTTTCTGCATTATTTCTTTTAATAGGTTTTCAATATTTTGCACTTTCTCTTCTCCTGGCACCCCAATAATTCAGATGTTGGCATGCTTAAAGTTGTCCCAGAGGTTCCTTACACTACCTCCTTTTTTTCCTGGATTCTTTTTCCTTTTGTTTTTCTGGTTGGGTGTTGTTTCCTCATATTTCAGATCTTTGGTTTGATTCTTGGGTTCCTTTGATCTATTGTTGAATTTCTGTATATTCTTTATTTCAGACAGTGTATGCTTAATTTCTGACTGGTCTTTTTCCATTTTTTTTGGCATTCTCATTAAGATCCTTAAAGGTCCAAGTTCCTCAGAAGATTCTTGAATAACCTTATAAATGTGGTTTTGAACTCTATGTCCAGTAGTTTGCTTTCCTCCATTTCTTTCATTTGTGACATGCTTCTTTGTCTCCGCATTTGCTGCTTCCCTGTATTGATGGAGTGGTTTTCTGTGGTAGGTGACCTATAGGGCCCAGTGGTTCAGCCTCCCCTATCACTTGAGGTGGACACTTTTGGTGCACCCCTTTGTGGTGCAAAGCCTTGTTGTAGTTGAGCCTTGATTGCTGTTGGTACACAGGGAGGAATGACCTCCAAGCCAATTGGCTGTGAGGGCCCGCTGTGTCTAAAATGGAAGAACTGCTGTGCTGGAGACATCCTTATGGGTCAGGACTTGTTTCAGTGGGGCTTTGGTGCTCACTGAGTCTGCCTCTTGAGTGTGTCACTTATGGATGTGAGGAGTTGAAATCTGGTGTTGTCTCACACTAACCACTAGGTACACTGTACACTGGCTTCTAGATCTCCAATGGGGTGAAGGTCAGTTAGTGTCTGAGGCCACCCAGCAGGAGCTACAGTGTGATTTGCAGATTTCTCCTCTTTGCTTGGAGATTTTGGATGTCTGATCAGAGCTGCAGTTTGTTAAGTTAAGCTGTGATAGGACAGGCCATTTATATACAAAAGCTGCTGTGCAGGGCTTGGAAGAATTTGTAAATTGTGCGGGGCGGGGTCTCAGGGAGTCACTAGGCTAGGGGGTGGCAAACAGTGATGACTGCCAGTCAGCTGTCTCTGCATTTCCGGGTACCCGCCTCCTGCGCCCCAGTGCAGTAAACAATGATTCCTGTGTGCACCTCTGCAAAAAAGCCACCCCCACTTTCCGACCTAATGGCATCTAGTCCCTGCCTGTAGGAGTTTGGGTCCCTAGAGTCTCGCCAGAAACTGGAGTTCAGAGTAATCGGGAGCTCGTGTCTTCCTTCTGGTTGAAAAAAACAATGCGCCCAGCCTCCAGCTGCCAGCCCAATTCGCCTGATTCACCCGCCTCCCGTACCTCAGCTTTTCCACGCTTGTGCACGTCTCAATGCTCTTTTCTCTTGCCTTCTAGTTGTTAAACTTCTACTCAACCAGCTTTCCCGTGGTTCTGGATGACAAAAGTTTTGTCTTTTTAGCTGTAGTTTTGGTGTGGTTGTGAGAGGCAACATGTACAGGTGTATACCTTATGCTGCTATCTTGGTTTTTCCTGTCTCTTTATACGTAAATCTATGGAAGTGGGGTCTAAAAAAAAACTTGGGAAATTGAATTTTCTTAAAAGAGTTGTTTGCTTTTTCATTAAAGGCCAAGAGAAGAAAGGCCAAGAGAGAAAAGAGGAGAAGGCTGCAAATGAAAGGCACTGCCTGATTCATCTGGTACTTAACAGAGAATTACACTTTCTTTCTCTTGGCATAGAATCAACCCTTGTCCCTATGGTTTCAATTAAAAACAAACTGGCCCTTTTTATTTATTTAAATAAACCTATTGTATATACACATGTGTTGGAGGGAGATAGTTGGAGATATTAATGAAGTTACTGCCCCTCGGTATGACACGGCCCTCCTTTATTCAGTCTGAGGCACCCATCATCCCAGGGAAGATTAGGATTGCTCTGGCTGAAGTGCAAACAGAAAGAGCCATG
The DNA here is from genome assembly GCA_004026805.1 of Lasiurus borealis. NCBI lineage: Eukaryota > Metazoa > Chordata > Mammalia > Chiroptera > Vespertilionidae > Lasiurus > Lasiurus borealis. The sequence goes on from PVJN01060228.1 coordinate 7,503, forward strand.
TTTAGCTTTTGAATGTCAAGGTGACTGGAAATTCACAAAGATACAGTATTCTTAAGATAAAAACCTATGTTAGTCCAGGTTCTGGTCTACACCACAGGCATATGAAGATGGAGCAGTGTCCTGTCTTCTGGTTCCTCCTGACCACTAAGACTGGCCAGGCAGGAGGGTGGTGAGCGATCATGGTGGTTGGCAGGGAGGGAAAGGTGGGAGAGAAAAAGGGAAACAAGAGGATGCATTGATGTGTGGATCTCCAACAATTATGTGGAGTGTAAAGCCCAGAAGACCTAAACCTTGCTTTCCAGGGCATAACCCAAGAAATCATCAACTTTTGTCCTAGTATGGAGAGGCAACGGCTGAATGAGAAGCTCACTTAGTCTAGTGTGAGTCAGGAGCTGCTGGGCTGCCCCTGAGGGAGGAATGGCAACTTTCAGGAGCTTCAGAGCTGGGATGTGGGCCATCCAAACACATGTCCTGAAGACCCTGGGTCATCCCAGCAGATGCCAGAACAGTAACAAATCCCAATACTTAGATCGCCCTGGGGGGAGGGGGATGGAAACATGAACTCACTTTGTATTTAAACATAAAAACCTGAGAAAAATCAGGAAATTATAGAATACACCTGGAAGTGAATAGAGTAAGATTTTAGTATCAGTTAAAACAAACTCAAAGCTAAGTTACATTTTCAGTTCTACAGTTCTACATTGTTAGTTTTACAAGTTTATTTTGTAGCTGTATAATGTGTGTAGATGGATAGATATCACGTGTCTATTCCATATATATATCTTAAATTTTACCCTGACCTAGCAATTATGAAACTTGATTAAAAAAGAAATGCTATAGCAGGTACCAACAATGTTTGCTAACCAAGGCTGAGCTGCCTGTGAATCAGGCCATTGGCAGGTTCTGTAATTATATAAATTATTTCCAGAGAATATTTTCCATACAAACAACACAATCCTTTCTAGGCCGCATTTAAAGGACAAAAATAAAGGTAATACAATGATGTGTATTTAGGGTAAATAAAGTCAAATCAGATTTGGGCCAACTTGATCCAATTATTATTAGCTCTCTAGCTTCCTTTGAAATCAGTGGGACTAAAAACTGACTTGAAATCTACCCCCTCCTACAAGGCTGCTTACCCCAAAGATCTGATTAAATCCTGACTGTACTTCCATCTGGCCCATCTGCACACAGAAAAAGTGAGATTCCCCTTAGCACCTCAACAATGGAGAAAATACAACCATGTTATTCTCTCAAACCTCTAATTATAAGATTGACTGTGTGTGTGCATACGTGCATGTGCATCTGTGTGGACAAAATCATTTTGTGCTCTTTGTTCCCTCACTCAATGCCTACTGCATGCAAATTACTAGGCTGGGTACTGAAACAATCCAGATGAGCAAAATATAGTCCTTAACTCCAAAGCATTTACTGCCTACTGGCAACATGAAACCAGGCACTTAGAATCCAGCGTGGTAAATGCTATGACAGTGCGTTGAGAGCCTGGCTGTGTGGATGGGGATGATATGCAGAGGGCTTTAGTCTGGGGAGATGACAGGAGGTGGAGAGAACTGAAGGGAGGATGGCTGGGAGGCAATGAGACCTTAACTTCCCCTTGAAGACACAATATGGTAAGAAATGCACATAACCTACTCTGGTTCCTGGCACAAAGGAAGAGGTAAAAAAAGATTCTGTAGAGTAAAAATGAGTGCAAAAGCAGCTTCTTAAAAGGGATTTAAAATATATATTTCACTTTTGAAACAAAGAAAGCACAAACACTTGCCTGTAGTCTTTGACTCAATAATGCCAATTCTTGAATTTTATCCTAAGGAAATTCTGACCTCACAGAATTATTTAAAACAGCAAGACAATAGAAATAATGAAAGTGAGTGCGTGTGTGTGTGTATATATATATATATATATATACTCATTTTCATATATATATATATATATATATATATACATATATATATATATATATATCTCCAGATAATAAAGCATTTTATGAGCATCAAATATTGTGCTTCTGAAAAATACATATTGTCATGGGAAAGTGCTGGTGAAATAAAACTATACATAAAATTTCTTCACAAATATATTACATTAGTATTTTTACTTGGGAAAAAACTGTCTATAAAATATTACTGCAATTTCATTTACTTTAATAAATACACACACACACATATATAAAATATTGGAAACAAAAAGAATATTGGTTATTAAAGTTGCTGGTTTGCAACAGAACCAGAATTCAGGCTAGTTGTCAGCTGCTCAGTCTAGTCTCTGGTTACCTCTCCAGGATTGGGCATACTCCAGGCTGCTAGCTTGAGCTTCCGTTAACTAAAACTTAAAGCTTCATATTTTCCAAGTGTGAAAAGAGAGCAGTAATAGGTCCAAAAGTTTAATTGGCACTTAAGGCATAAACTGCATGAACACAACTGGTAAAGGAGCTGGCCAGGCCAATTAAAAATGAGGAGATTCTATAAGTAAACAGGGGACACTGTGCTTTAGGTAGGTCTAAATCTCCCCTTGACCCCCGGCTGTTTAACACGTGAACTGCTGGAGACACCGTTTGAACTGAAAAATGACACTGCAAGGGGCACAACCTTCATTTACCTGGGTCCCTGGAAAAGCTTTCCTTCTGGTTAAGAGCTGAGAAGTAAAGCTCCTAACAGCCCCTCCCTGTGGACCCACCCGCAGTCTAACAGGCTTCTGAAGGGAGCCTCTTTATCACCAGGCTATTTGCTAGGCAAACAGTAAAACCCACCTCTGCCTTGACTAGAAAATGAGTTTTTTAAACATTAAGCACGCTGCATGTGATTAAATTTTGTTTAGGGCATCACCAGGGGCATGTTTCTCTCTACCTGTTCTACTTGGAGCTCCTACAAGAGCAAGAAGTTTGTGGGACCTTTGCACACAGGGCTGGTCCTGGCCCACAGGCCAGGTAGAACTGCAGGTGCGGATGGCAGCACACCTCACCACCTGGCTTCCCCTGTTGGTCTGGCCTCATCCCAGCCTTAAAGGAGCTATCAGCCCCAGGGTGGCATCTTCCCTTGACTTGCTGGGTGTCTGCCATTCTGGCTGCAACAAGATTCTGTCTGAATCTATAAAGGATGCTTACATAGCCTCTGAACTCATTTGCTAGCTAGCCTGGAGGCTCAAGTTATTCATTCATTTAGCACAATTTTAACAAGCACTTTCTGCTAGGCCAGGCACTCTGAGAGAATCTGGGTGAGAGAGAGGAGCCTGACAGTGGTATGAGACGGAGGAGATTCTATCCAACATGAATAGGAGTTAGCCGAACAAAGCTGGGAAGGAGGAATTTCTGGCTTGTATTTGCGTGGTGTGTATGTATATGTATAAAGATTCATTTAAAATGATAACTAGGACACCCGATTTAACATGAATGCAACTGTATGTCAAATCTCAATATGGAAATTACTGACATCAAAATCTCTTAAAAACATTCCTGAGTTGCAAATTTGAATATAAACCCACAGGCTACTTAAGAAAATTGAGTTTATTAAGAAAACATGAAAAAGAAGCAAATTCCCATTCTGACTTTAAAATGTCCACCAAATCAACCATATAGAATTTTCTGTGGTTACTTAATTAATAAAAGGCTTTGACCACACTCCAGTGCCCAATTTCAGCGCTGTCGATAGTAAATTACGGTACTTGATTTTTCTCTTCTATTTCAGTGCACATGCTTAACCTTATAGGGAGGGAACATGTTGCTCTTGCTAGCTTGCAAATTGAAATTGAAACTAATGTGCAATGGGGAATTCCCATCCTCAAGGATCTTAAATGAAGAACACACATTATAGCAGCATCCTGCTTGGATGGCTGAATGACAACCAGCTGGGGAGTTTCAAAAAAGGAAAGGAGATACGTATGTCTTAGCAGTACTTAAGAATTAAATGCTTAAAGACATGCTTTATAAAACTACTAGAGGCCCATTGCACAAAGATTCGTGCAATAGGCCTTCCTTCCTCCGGCACCCAGGACCCAGGCCTTCGCTCTGGCCGCCACCTTCATCTTTGCTCTGGCCGAAGCCTTCAGTCTTCGCTCGGGCCACAGCACCGCTCCTGTAGCTTCCTCTGCCCTCTGCCCTCGCCATCATAGCAG